>PJEM01005004.1:68590-98211 GCA_004023845.1 Helogale parvula | reverse complement strand
GAGAGGGGCTCTCTTCTCCCTCCTGGTCTGTGTGTCTGTGCCCGGGTCAGGTGTCCGTGTCCCCACTTCCCTAAGCATGTGGGTTTATTTTATTTTAAAGGCTTCATGCCAACCTTTACTGGGAAGCAGGCAGATAGAATGGGAAGTGACTAGGTTTTAGGGGAATTTGAAGCTGCCAGGGTGGGCTTAACTTCAACCCAATAAAAAGCCAGAAGAACAAAGGGACGTGCACATGAAGGATAGAGATAGTGTTAATGTCTTAGGACCGGAATAATCTACTGTGGAGTTCAGTTCACAGGAGGGCCAAGCCTTCAAAGATGCTTTTATTGGAAACTTCACTAAGAGACCCCTTTCATTGAAGATTTTAGCAAATTCACTTCTGGGTTATCTGACTTGTCGGCAAGGGGTCTGGGTTGTTTGTGCGGCACTTAATGATTTCCAAGAAAGTCCATTCGAGCAGATGTGGGAAGGATTCAGTTCAAAGAACGGATCCACGAGTTAGCCATTGATTTTAATAGTCTTCTGCAGCTGATAACATTGTTACAGGTTTCTTTTAGGAAACTTTTAATATAATGGCTTTCAGGTGGCTGGAGGGAGGCGTTATTTTTGTTAATGTTCTTTTTCAGCAGTAGGAAGAGAGAGAGGTGATTCAGTTCTGAATTTCTTCCCTGCATTTCTTGATCTTTTTAACTCCTTTTCAACATAGCCACCACTCTCCTGCTCTACTAACTTCAGTGACTCACTATTGCCAGCCTAACCCCCTTTTCTCCCAGGGCTAGTTTAATTTAGGTCTTCCTGAGTGGTCCATGGTTTTTGACTTTTAATTCACAGGGATCCGAAAGAATAGAGCAGGCACTCAGCAAATATGTATTGGTTGGTCTTTTTTGGGGGTGTTAGGTTTTTTACATCCTTTTCTTACAGGCTGTTAGAGAAGCAACGAGTTAGTTTTGATTTCCTCTTCTGTGCCTGCGCTTTCTGTAGAGGCCAAAGTGGGTGGGGATGGGGTGAAGGGTGGGGTTTCAGGGTCGAGGCCCATGACCAGCCATTGGATCCCCAACAGTTGAGGTGGAGATGCTTGTATCTGGATGGGTGTGGGAGGGGATGCATTGGGGCACCTCAGGGCCTGATGCCTGGGCTGTACTTTGCCTAACCCTTCCCCCCTCTCCTCCCAAGACTAGAGCAGTAGTTGATTGTTGGGCCATTAACTTGATGCAGTTCTGGGGCCAGACTGTGCATTTTTAAACCTTGGCTTCTGCAAGAAAACAAGGAGGAAGAAGGGAGAAAATGTGCCCGAACAAATGGCTCAGATCTGTGTTGCTTGGTTCACGAGAGCTCTAAGAGTAGGAAGACATTATTATGGAAATCAAACAGACACATAGTTCTGGACAGCAGGTGGCTCAAGGCTGGAGAGCTCAGCTTGCCCCCACCCCTCCAAGAAAACAAAGGGAAATCATCAAAAATAGAGATGCGTCCCCTGGGGCCCCTGTCACTGCCAGGGTCCTCTCATTCTCTTCCCCTTTCTCTCTTGCTGTCCTCCCTTGCCCCCCACCCCCCCTTCCCTGCACCATGAGGCTGCTCCCGTAGGGTCTAGGGCGTCCTCTGAGTCCCTGTCCCCGGTGCAGCCAGCCCAGGGCCCAGCGGGGATGTGCTCTATCAAATATGTTTTGATGGTACTAAATAAGATTCATACAGCTTTGCAGTATTTGATTGTGGATTTTTAATTTGGCACCCCAGGTGACCTGTAGCTCTTTCTATTTTTCCCTGCAGCTGTCTTCTGTTTTACATTTGCCGAGCCTTGTTAATGGTTTGTTTTTTTTCTGCTTTGATTTATTAGATTAGAAGCTCTGTTCCTGGCCTCCCCCCTCCTTGCGAGAAGTTCTTGCTTTGTCTCCATAAAACGTTGCTGTTGAGCCTTTCCCTGGTTTATTACTTTGCATTAATACCTGGCAGCTTATCTGGGCTCTGGCCTTTTATTTCCTTAACGTACAATATCGCCTCCTCTTTGGAAGACCTGGTGTTTGCTAAGGGTTTGTCGCCTCTTGTTTGTTGCATTGGGAGGTATCAATCCCGGCCTGGTGATAAGCGGCATAGAGAATTTTAAACGGTTTATGTTAAGCCTTGTGGCTAATCAGGGGCAAAATGAACCAAGGATACTAGAATGAGAAAGGAAGAAGGCAAGTGAACTTGTGACATCGTCTGCCCTTTGGTGTGTGATCCATATGAGACTGATTTGTCTTTAGCTTGGTGTTTCTCCGTGAAGTGGGTAGAAAGGATTATAGGAGCTAAGACAGGAGCCATCAGTAGGAAAGTGGGAGATTCGCTTTCCCCCCAGAGCCCATTTAGTAGAGGGATTACCTATCCCTTATGTTGGGGGGGCGGTTCAGTCGGATGGCAGGGCTGTCTGCTTTTGGCCCGAGTTGGTGTGGGTTTTGCACAGGGCTTTGGTTTTCAATGCATCTGATTCTCTGAAAGACCTAAAGAGACACGCAATTGAATGGTTGCAGCAAGCAGGCAGGTTAGTGTGGTGACTTTAGGAAATATACTGGGAGGAGGTTCCTCAGGGTCAGATCTGTGTAGGGTCTGGGGCGGGAAGGTAGGTTTGATCCAGGGGGTGGAATGGAGCCTTTGATTGCATCCCTAGTGCCCAGGACCTGCTGTTAAGGGCACTGCCTTTCCCTCAGAGTCCTTGAGGATCGGAGGGCCGAGTTTCTCAGCCTCAGAGAGAGACAGATACAAAAGTGGAGCAGCTTTCCAGAGCAAAACAGGGTCTGGGGGTGGAGTAGAAAGGTGCTCAGAGAGGACCACCCTCCTTGTGTTCACAGCCAGGTCACGAGCCAGGTGCTGTTGTTAGCAGACTTTGTGCCCTTAGGCATAAAGCCTGCCGCCTGGGAGTTACTGGGGACAGACAGGTGTTAGTGGGTCAAGAGGACACTTCTGAAGGCAAACACCTGACTTTCCTGGACAATCTTGCGGAGGCTGAGGGGAGGGGCCGGACCTGAAGCACTTTTCTCCCTCTTGGGGTTTGTGGTCTAGCGTTTGGCGGTCGGACACATCTGTGTTCAGATCCTCAGCCGACCACTCCACTAGACTTTTGACCTTGGGCAAGTCACTAGGCTTGCAGATGTTCCGCTGACCTGCAAAGATGGGCTCCAGTTGGCACTGTGGGCACCCTCGTGGCATTTGGGAAGAGTAAGTCAGCCGAGGCAGCAGGTGATGCGCTCAGCCCAGGGCTCGGCTGGATAACGTCAGCCTGGAGAGAAGGAGCCTGGGGGTGCGGTCTGCAGGCCTCCCTGCCTTCGGGGGCCCCCATGCAGGACGAAGGAGACAGCCTTCTGCTGGGAACGCAGCAAGACCCAGCGCCTTGCAGAAGGGAGTTGCCAACCTCAAGTGCCTTCCAGCGAATCCTGGTGTTGCTCACTGTGGAAATGGCTAATCATACACGCAGCCATGGCGGCCGCTGCCAGTCTGAGGGGAGAGCACAGCGTTGAGCAAGCACTGGAACTTTGCCTTCCCCTCTGCACACGGGCAGGCAGAGGCTCCTCGCTCATGCTCCGCACGCGCCTGCCTGCCGTTCCTCTTCCTGTAGCCCATCTGCGTGCTCAGTTGTTATTTATTTTCAAATGTTTTCTTTATGTTTGAGAGAGCGCAGGTGGGGGAGGCGCAGAAAGGGGGAGGACATAGGATCTCTGCGGCCGACAGCAGAGAGCCCCAGGTGGAGCTCGAACTCATGAACTGCAAGGTGATGACCTGAGCCGAAGTTGGCCGCTCAGCCGACTGAGCCCCCCAGGTGCCCCAGGCATGCTTAGTTTTTAGAACAGATCAGGTTGGCCAGATACTTCAGTTCATGAAGGTGTCTACGTGTTGGAGTAGGTGCCTATCAGTTGCCCAGGGCCAAAAGATACTGCCCCCCAAAAACAACAGCTCAGGTCTTTAGACTGCTGGTCATTTAATTGGGTGGAGATAATTTGTGAGTGATAATTTATTTCCATCCCTTCTGCAACCATCTTACCTTTCTCACCCCCGCCTCCTGCGTGTGTGAAACAGCTAATATGCGAGCTAGCGGGAGACGGTTCTGGGTGTTAGACTGGGTAGCCAGCAGACGGCTGGCAGTTCAGACTATTAAGTGAGAAAGTATCTTATCAGCGCTTCTCATGCGGCATTCAGCAGGTCTGGGGCAGTGCCTAGGATTCTCCTTTCTTTTATTTGTTACTCTTTTACTTTTTATTTAATTTGGGGGACGGGCAGAAGAAGAGGGGAACACAGAATCTGAAGCAGGTTCCGGACTCTGAGCTGTCAGCACAGAGCCGGATGTGGGGCTCAAACTCACAAGCTGCAAGATCATGACCTGAGCTGAAGTCGGAGGCTTAACTGCTTGAGCCACTCAGGCGCCCCTAGGATTCTGCCTTTCTAACAATCGCCTGGGTGATACTGCTGGTCCGAGGTGCACCCTTGGGATAGCGAGGTGTTAATAGATCAGGTACTAGCCTGTAGATCTAAATAAATGCATTAAAACGTACAAGTTACAAGGGAGAAGGAACCGTTGGCACACGGGACCAATGGGCCTTTCCAAACATTCTCAGGGTGGTGAGTGGCACGGTGTGGTGTACATTCAGACCCCACCTTTGTCACTTTGTAGGTGTGTGACCTTGGTGTCGTAGTCTGTTTGGCCTATAACAAAATGCACACCGAGTGGCTTATAAACAACAGAAGTTTGTTTCTCATGGTCTGGAGGCTGGAAATGTCTGAGATCACGGTGGCAGCATGGTCGGGTGAGGGCCTGCCCTCTGGTTCATAGCCAACGCCTTCCAGCTACATCCTTGCCCCATGGAAGGGGCTAGACATCTCTCTGGACCCTCTTTTACAAGGGCACCACTCCCGTTTCCGCCTGTCAGAAGCACCTCCCGAGCCCCCCCCCCCCCCCCACCAATCCTGTCCTCTTTGGGAATTTCGATCTCAACATGAGAATTTGGGGGTGGGGGGGCACCAAAATCTAGACCGTAAACCTCGGGCAAGTCATTAACCCTGTCAGAGCCTCGTTGTCCACCTGCAAATTGGTCAATAATTACTTCCCACCTTCCAATGTGGGTATGTTTTGGAGCACCTGGGTGGCTCAGTTGGTTAACCCTCCGACTTCTGCTCAGGTCATGATCTCACCTCTGTGGGTTCAGTCCCCGTGTCGGGCTCTGTGCTGACAGCTCAGAGCCTGGAGTCTGCTTCCGATTCTGTGTCTCCCTCTCTCTCTCTCTGCCCCTTCCCTACTCATATCCTCTCTCTCTCTCTCTCAAAAATAAATAGATTAAAATTTTTTGAGAAAAAAAATCAGATTCCAGTGCCCCATTTGGAGGTTCTTATTTAATAGATCTGGATAGTTGGGTAGGGTACTCCTTAATCTGTATTTTTAAAACAATTTCCAGGTGATTCTTGGATGCAGCGAGGTTTTGGCAAAGCCTGGCTCTAGTCCAGCCTTCTTGGTGCTGGGGCTGGACATCGAGGTGCAAATCTGTGATTCTTTTGCCTTCTGTTTCCCAGGGCAGTCAGTGTCAGACCTAGAACCAGACACAGTCCTTGGAACTCAGAGGTTCTGTTTTGGCTTACAGACCCTTAAGGGACGGCCTTTGTGAGTTTTGCATACAGACCTCCGGATCTGTGCTGGAAATTCAGCCCTGCAGAAGCGGGCTCTGTTCTACCCAGGGTTTTCAGCCCTGGGCTCTGGTGCCAATCTCTCAGGGGACTTTGGGCACTGCTAGAGATACTTCTGGTCCTCGTGACTTGGGGAGGAAGGGACGTTCTTGCTGGCCTCTAGTGAGGAGAAGCCAGGGATGCTGATAAATATCCTGCCCCGCACAGGACAGTCCCCAGAGCAAAGAATCATCCAGCTGCCCACATCAGTAGCGCTGAGGCTGAGAAACCCTGTGTAGGCGAGTGCTTTGCACACTTCCCTGTGCCCTCCCACCCAACTCTGTGCATCTGGGGTGCGGCCTGAGATTCTGCATTTCTCACAAGCTCCTGGGCTACGCTGATGCTGCCCTTCTGAGGACCACACTTTGCATAGCAAGTGTTTTCAGAGCAGTGATTTCAGAGTGACTCAGGTGTGAGTTGGAGTCACAGCCCTCCTACTGAACTGGCTGTGTGGCCCTGGGCAAATTACTTAAGCTTTGTAACTGTAAGTTTCTTTATCTTTATAATACTCCTTGGAGCCCAAGGAGATACATGTAGCTGTTATTGTCATTACCATTATGATTATCTGCTTAGCAATTCCGCTCTTTGGCTGGTGTGTCATTATTTACCTACTTTGTGCCTAATGCTTTGCTAAAATAGGACTAGTGGGGAGGAGATGTGAAGGATTGTCTCTGTGATGGTGACGTGTGAAGATAACTGATGTCATTTTTACTCGTAAGTCCCCGCACCCTCTGGTGCTGGTGGGAATTGAGGTTGGCTAAGCTGTGACATCAGCTCTGTCGTTCCCATCCCTGAAACTCAGTGGTTTCACTACACTCACTCACCGCAAGTGCGCATGGAGAGAATTCTCTGAGAGTAAGATGCCTGTTTTCTGAGTTTTCCTTCTAGTAATGGCTTCCTGGACCACAGAGATGCGTGACAAGTGAACGCAGACATCCAGGGTCACCAGCATTTGGAAATACTTATATCGCCTTGTGTAGGAATAGTTCAGAGCAGGTTTAGAAAGTGGGGTGGATCTCTGTTCAAAGCCCAGCACTGCTACATACTAGCCACGTGACCTGGTTATTTAATATCACGAGACTCAGTTTCCTCATCTCTAAAATGGTAGGAAAACGGTGCCTACTTCTAGAGCTGAAGGGAGGCCATGTGAGTTAAAGCATGCCAGTTACTTGCTGACTGTTGACCATTGTCGCCATGGTCCTGCAGCATAAGGAAGGGACATGGGCAGGGGCATTCTACCTCAGTCTTGTGGTACTCTTGCTCTAAGACCAAAGGTTGTTGGAGAAGCCCCCCCAGACTGCTGTGGTTACAAAGGTATATATTAAGAGTAGCATTCACAATGGCACGGGACATTGGATTCCATGGATGGAATGTCAGGAAGCCCCAGATCCAGCAGAGACTCTGTCTTAGATACTTGTAAATGGACTCTTCACGACAGCCTGTATTACTGAAGGTAACACTAACGTCTGTAGCGTAAATCCCCAAATCTTGTGAATGAACGCAAGAAAAGTTGGTTTCTTACTTATGCAACAGTCCAGAGTAGACGTTTTTGCTGAGCACCTCTCCTCCAGTTGGTGTTTCAGGGACCCAGCCTTCGTCCTTCTTGTTGATCTCCCATTTAAAACACAGCACTCTCAAGGTCACTGTGAAGGTCATCTATTTTTAGGTAGCCAGCCAGAGGGATAACGATACGGAGTCAGGCCTGGAATTGGGTGCTGTCACCTCTACTCTCATTCCACTGGCCAGAGCCTGGTCTCAAGGGCGGAGAGAAATGTATATAGTTATATATTCATTTTCTGTTTAGCAAGACCCCACACAACAGTGTTTATGCAAGAGATATGTAGTATTATTTTATTTTGTTAAACATCTCTATCTGATTTTCCACCTTAAACCCAGTCTTAACTAAGTCTTATTTCCATTTCATGCACTATTGAGTTCTAGTCTGCAGCTTTGTCACAAAATGGGAATCACTGAACGAAAAAGGTGGGGTTGGAGAATGTGAGTTGCAGTTTACAGTTTATGCATAGTGAAGATAAGGGTGTTGCTCTAGGCTTGTTCTTAGAACCCAGTTAATTTTTTTTAAACTAATCTCTATGCTCAATGTGGGGCTTGAACTCATGACCGTGAGATCAAGAGTCGCATGCTCTACTGATGGAGCCAGCCAGGTGCCCCAGAACCCAGTTAATTTTTAGGCTGAAAGTTTATATGGTCTTCTGGCTAGTGGCTTCGGGGAACATGGTGCCCATCTTGGTGGGTTTAGAGCCTTTGAGATCAGGGATGACCAAATATGCTTTCGGGAGCAGAATGGAATCTGCAGGGAGTTGGTAACTATTGAATTTAGTGACTGCAGCAAAACTTTGCTCCGTCCTCCTCAGTGTGGAAACACTGTTTATACAGCATGTTGTCTGTAATCAATACAAGGGAGACATTAATGAAGAGAATCTCTTGTTTGGCAGACAATGCTTTCCCTTTGTTGGGGCTGAGCTGGTCAGCTCATTTCCCGGGAGTGTATTTAGAAGAAGTCGGTTTGTGATTCTTGCAAGTGGAGATGTGAGGTACTTGAATTTTTTTTTTTTTTTTTTTTTTACAGAGGAGTCAACAACCCAGTGTGTTATTGTCAAGTATTCTGGTAGCTTGTAATTTGAGGAATGCATTCATGAGAGTGCCTTGTTTCATGGCTTTGGGGAATTTGTACATACTTTTAAGTGGGTGGGGTGGAAAGGGGAGGGCTTTAAACCTCTTGTGTTAGAGGTGAAACTCCCATAAGTCCAAGCATCACGGGAGATGAATTTTTTTAGACTTGTGGAATTTCACTGAGGAAAAAAAGTTGCACAAAATGCCTGAGCAGTTTGGGGCAACCCTGGGTTGAATCAGCCTCCAGCCTATGAAGGTTACAGCCTAAATTCCCTCCCCTCTTTAGATGCAATTTGCTTCCGTCTTGTTACTAATAGAAGCTCTTCTTCTTCTTCACCTCCTCCCATCACTCAGGTGGGCTCACTTCCTCCCATCACTTAGGAAATTCTGTGTACGGGTCCCATTTGCGGGACTGTCCTGCAACACTTACTTGGAGCTTGGAAATCAAGATGCCCATTTCTGCCTTCCTGCTCTCTCTCAAAGAAGGGTTGCGCTTTATGTTACCATAGTGTCTTCCTAACATTCTTCCAGGTCTTCGCTTTTTCATTTAGTTTGGATCCACGTGATGTTGTAGAGGGTGCAATGGATAGTCATCGGTACAGCTGGACCACACGTGGCCAATTTCATGGCTTTGGGGTAGTTGGCTGAATGATATGCCACTTTGTCTTGATCATGAAATGGTTTTGAAACATAACACTTGGGGAACCAAATTCTGGTTGGTAAGTTTTCTAGTCAGTGGAAGGGGATGAGTGTGGCCAGAATCTGTTAACCTTCAATTCATTAGCTTTCTATGAGCTGGACCTCATTTTCTTCACTTAGAGACTAGAGGTGCTTCCTTATTAGGGTGTTTGGGAGCATGTATCCAAAGTTTCTTGACTGGACTCAGTATGTGATATCAGTATGCGATAACTGCTGTTAATTATTACTATTATATACAATACAGTGAGAGATTTTTAAATATCCATGGTGGAAATAAAATGAAATAGATTATGAGAAGCCATAATTTTCTAGAGGATTTTATTTTGTCATCATCTGCAGCATTTATGGAAACAAATCCTGAGCAGCGAGGACCTGTGGTACCATGTAGGGCTCTTGTAATTCACAAAATCAGTTTCAAAAATATTTATTATCAGGCACCTATAATGTTTCAGGTGCTTTGCTGGGAACTATTTGTTTTTTTATTTTATTTTATTTTTTATTTTTTTATTAAAAAATTTTTTTAAACATTTATTTTTGAGAGAGGAAGAGACAGAGCATGACCAAGGGAGGGGCAGAGAGTGAGGGAGACACAGAATCTGAAGCAGGCTCCAGGCTCCAAGCTGTCAGCACAGAGCCCAGCATGGAGCTCGAACCCATGGACTGTGATATCATGACCTGAGCCAGAGTCGGATGCAGACTGAGCCACCCAGGTGCCCCTAGGAACTATTTTGCTTCTTGCGGTGAATGGCGCACAGGAGAAGAATTAGGCACAAACACGTCAGCTGTAAAAGAGAAGGGGAGCAGGGGACGACAGCTTATAACAACTGTCACTTCAAACAACTCCGCAGTCCTGTATTTATTGAGAATATGATATTCAGTCAATGCCAAGATTGTTGGTGGTGATCAGAGAGTGATCTCATGAGAAAAACAGAACTTGCTCAGGCAGGTACGTTATGGTTGATCAGACATAATCAAAAGTTTCATATAAACAGGTGATCTCTGAGGAAGCGGAGAAGTCGACACAAAAGGAACAGGCGGCGTCCGCCCAGGGCAGGCCAGGCGTTCCCTTCTGTCCGGCTCTGTATCATAAATCAACCCCTTTCCCAGAGAGACATTGCAATGATTATTTTCTTAAAGCTATATTAGTCATTTATTAATCAGTATATAGTTCTGTGTACTGTTTTTCTCCATAACTACAGCTTTTGGGTCATGTTCTTCTGAGGGGTTGCTGCACTATTTGGTTAAAAAGGTGAGGCAGAGTTAACAAGGTAATACAGGGTGCTTCCTCCAGTGTCTTATAGTTGGGGGACCCTGTGCCCTAATGTGCCCTGGACAGTCCCAGTTTATCGTTGTAGTCATGGCATAATTATTAATAGTGCCCCCTTCAAATTCCAAAGTATCCTGTTTTGGGAGATCAATTTTATGGTCATCGATATAGTCCATTATTAAGACAGAGGAGTTTCTTGAGAAAAGGTGTATTTCAGTTCTCTGAACAGGAAGGAGCACAATGAAAGTGATTCCTAGCAAGTTGGATCCAGGTTAGATGGCTAGCTGTAGGACCAGGGAGGAGGAGGAAGAGGGGAAGGCATTTTAGAGACAGAACAAGCCACGTGCCATCAATGTCAGTGGTAGGAACCCAACTGGAGACACCATCTTGAATTCCAGAGTGTGAAGAGCTGGACAAGGCGTCCAGGCTGTTTTGTTTAGGATTCACATGTTTTCATGAGATCCTATTAGGCTTAAAGATTTGCCTTAGTTTCCCAGCAGAAGGATTTGGGGAGGATAGAGCAAGAGAGGGGTCCACTGCTTCAGATACTGAACTAAGTCATCATGCTGGTTTTTATGGCATTTTCGTTCTAATTCTAGGTGTGCAGGTCCTGAGAGGTGAGACTCTAGGCTTTTGCGTTCCCACCAGTGCTTCAAAATGACCTGACTCCTGGGGGAAGGTGGGGAAGGGGAGGTAGCCCTTCCTTGAGGTCGTGCTGGAAATTGGAGGGTTTTTTTTTTTATAGTTTATTGTCAAGTTGATTTCCATATAACACCCAGTCCTCTTCCCCACAAGTGCCCTCCTCTATGTCCATCACCCCCTTTCCCTTCTCCCCCCCCATTTCAGGCCTCAGTTTGTTTTCAGTATTCAAGAGTCTCTCATGGTTTGCCTCCCTCCTTCTCCCTAACTCTTTTCCCCCCTTCCCCTCCCCCAAAGTCCTCTGTTAGGTTTCTCCTGTTAGACCTATGAGTGCAAACATATGATATCTGTCCTTCTCTGCCTGACTTAACTTCGCTTAGCGTGACACCCTCGAGGTCTATCCACTTTGCTACAAATGGCCAGATTTCATTCTTTCTCATTGCCATGTAGTACTCCATTGTATATATATATACCACATCTTCTTGATCCATTCATCAGGTGATGGACATTTAGGCTCTTTCCATGATTTGGCTATTGTTGACAGTGCTGCTGTGAACATTGGGGTACATGTGCTCCTATGCATCAGCACTCCTGTATCCGTTGGGTAAATCCCTAGCAGTGCTATTGCTGGGTCATAGGGGAGTTCTACTGTTAAGTTTTTGAGGACCTTCCACACTTTTCCAGAGCGGCTGCGCCGGTTTACATTCCCACCAACAGCATTTATAGTCTCCTGTTTTGTTCATTTTAGGGGGCTTTGTTTCCCCCCCCCTCTTCTACACACCAAGAGAACATTGGCATGGTAGATTTGGGGAGTGTTTTAAGGTGATAATGTACATATATTCCGAGGTTATTTCTGGGACAGTCCTCATGAGGAATGCAGTTCCAACTTCTTGGAATTTGGATGTGAATTTTTCCATGAGTCTTTGCCTTTGGTGTGAGTGTCTTAATTACCATTCGGGGAACATTTGTGAAATTCAGGTGGGAAAAGGGTCATTCCTGGCTTAGGTATCAAAATATAGGCCCTGTGTGTTTATTATGAAGCTTTCATTTTTCAGGTTCCTGTTTGCCATCCTGGGCATCACAGCCAATTTTCTGTGTCGTTAACTTTTTCCTGTAACACCAAAGGACAAATGGCTGCTGGTATTCACGTTTTCTTTCTCCAAGGCGAGTGGAATAGCCACTGGGCTGGGGGACCGGTGCATGGTGACCCTCCACCCTCGCGTTGATTTGGCATTTGTATTTAAATTCAAGAATCTTTGCTGATTCCGATGCTCACATCTCTGGGAGCCTTTCTGCTAACTCTCAGAAATCAATAGTGGATTAATTGAGGGCTTTGTATCCAATATGGACAAGGTTTTGTGACAATCTGTTAAGTGCAGAAAGCATTCTAGCACTGGTGTCAGTGGCTAGGGCTCTGTGACTTCAGGTAAGTCCTGGTTGGTCTCTCTTTCTGCAGAGGTAAACTGAGGTAGAGAGGGATGTAAAGAGCCAACCTCCTGGGGGTGCCATGAGGGTGAATACAGTGGGGATCCTGCAGAGGCTCTGGGCCATCCCTTTTGAATAGTTCACCAAAATTCGTGACGATGTAGAAGAAGGGTGAGGCCACTGTGCCCTTTGGGCCATATCTAGTTCATTTCTCATTTTTGTGTGGCCTGTGAGCTAAGAATCATTTTTACATTCCAAAATGGTTGAAAAAATATAGAGAAGAATAATTTCCTGACACCTGAAAATTCAAATTCATGAAATTCAAATTATCAGTGGTATTTTTTTTAAGTTTATTTTTTGGGGTACCTGGGTGGCTCAGCCGGTTAAGCATCCCACTTTGGCTCAGGTCAAGATCTCATGAGTTTGAGCCCCGCCTCAGGCTCTGTGCTGACAGCTCGGACTCTGGAGCCTGCTCGGATTCTGTGTCTCCCTCTCTTTGTGCCTCTCCCTCGCTTGCACTCTATCTCTTTCAAAAAATAAATAAACATTTAAAAAAATGAAGTTTATTTTTTTTGATCTTAGAAAGAGCTTGAGGTTGGGAGAGGGGCAGAGAAGGAGAGAGAGAGAGAATCTCGAGCAAGCGTCATGTTCAGTGTTGAGCCCAATGTGGGGCTCACTCCCATGACTATGAGATTATGACCTGAGCTGAAAATGTGGGGCTCATTCCCATGACTGAGATTATGACCTGAGCTGAAACCAAGAGTCCGATGCTTAACTGACCGAGCTACCCAGGCACCCTCAAATGATCAGTGGTCTTAAAGAATCGCTGAAACTCAGCCAGGCCTAATTACTCATTCATGTATCTGCCAGGGCTGCCTTTGTGCTGCAGTGTCAGGGTTGAGTAGTTTCGCCAGACACTGGTCAGCCTACCCAGCCAAAAATATTTATCTAGCTCTTTGCAGGAGAAGGTGTGCCAACACAGATATAGATTGACAGTTACTGTAGCAGATGAACTAGGTTCTGCAGAGGCCTTTCCACCCCCTGATGAGGCTGAAGCTTTGGGAAAGCTAAAGCTCTTGGATTCCTGAGGAAGGAATCCCAGCTAGGTCCTTCACTCATGACTCATTCGTTCGCTCAGTCAGTCAGTCAGTTGTTGGTTCTCCGAATATCTATTGAGTTCCTGCTGTGTGCCGGACATTTTTCTGTGTGTTGAGGAAACAGCAGTAAGTAACAGAGAAACAGATTCCTGCCCTCATGGAGCTTACAGTCTAACGAGAGGAACTGGATCACATACAAATAAACATGTCTGTGATGGCAGGGGATGAGGGTTGCTGTGGAGGAGGGTGGGGATGGTCAGAAAAGGTGATGGTTGGGGGCGCCTGTGTGGCTCGGTCGGTTAAGTGTCCAACTCTTGTTTTTGGCTCAGATCATGATCTCATGATTTGTGAGACTGAGCCCTACGGCAGTCTCTGCACTGGCAGTGTGGAGCCTGCTTGAGATTCTCTCCCTCTTCTCTCTGCCCCTTCCTCTCCCTTTCTTTCTCTCTCTAAATAAATAAGCTTAGAAAAAAAATAAAGAAGGCGACAGTTGGTACAAAGCAGGTGAACATACATGAGGAATGATTTGGTTCGAAGGGGGACAGAACTGCTCAGCAGAGGGAAAAGCAAGTTCAAAGCCTTGAGTGGAAGCACTGGAGAAAGTCAAGGACAGCAAGGCATGACAAGTGTTTTCAGTTTTGAGAATTGACTCCAGCGCTGTGGCACTCTGATTTATGGTCATGTTAAAAAATATTTATTAAAAGAAAATATATTTATTGCCCTTTTGGGAGCACGTTGGAAAACAAGAGGGGAGACAGCATAGTGCGATGGGTAAGGAAAGGAGTTTAGGGTGAGGTTTCCCAACCTCTACACTGTGGATGTTTAGGGCTGAATAATACTTTGCTGTTCTGGGCAGTCCTGTGCACTGGAGAATCTTTAGGACTATTTCCGGCTTCTACCCACTAGATCCCAGTAATAACCCCCCAGTTATGACAGCCAAAAATGTCTCCATGTCAGATGTCTCCTGGGGGCAAAATTACCCCCAGTGAGAACTGCTGCTCTGGGGTTAGGCTGCTTATCAGCTCTGTGACTTTAGGCAAGTTACTCAACCTCTCTGGACCCCAGTTTTATTTATCATTATGCCACTCATTATGTTGAGCGGATTAAGGGGGGAAGGCAGCCAGTGCTCAACAGGGGTCTTGGTGGGGTGCAAGCCCTTGACAGATGGGCTTTGTATGTGATCTAGTTTGTCTCGTTAGATTATAAGCCCTGTGAGGGCAGGAATCTGTTTTTCTGGGGGAGCGGAGACCCCGGCTTTTGTCTTTCTCTCATTCACCTTGTTCTTCAGTGGAGAGCAGTGTCTATTTATGTCTTGGCAAGAAGTGTATTTATACAATTCGAATGATGGGCTCTGATCCTTGTGTGAAAGTACAAACTACCGAAATGGTCATCTTTTGCTTTTCTCCCCCGTGATCAGTCATCAGTCCCTTATGTGTGACTGCTATGTGATGACTTCCAAATTGACCCGTGGAGCAATGAGGTCGATGTTGTTCCTCCCACTTTTCGGGGTGCTTGGACGGAGGAACCCCCATGACGCCAGTGGTAGTTGGGCTGTGGGCAGCCCGCATGATGAGGGGTGAAAGGGGAGGTTTGCAGGGCAGTTAAATAAAGGAGAGGAGCTTTCCCACTGTTCTCTGCAGCTGAACTGCTCATGCACCCACTTAAAACGGCTCCTTTGTCCCAGAGGCGCCCCAGGGTACACTGACACCTACTGTCACCACGGACCACACTGGATGAAAGCGGCGCCTGCTGTAAAGAAGAATGGCAACCGAGAGGAATTGACGGACCCTGGGCAGCCTGGCGTCTGTGTCTCCCAGTCCACCCGGGGCACCAAGAAGGGGCATGCTGGCAGCGCCCCTGTGTCGCACGTTGGATTCATTTGGTCTTATTCCCTCCCCTCCACCCCCCAGTCTGTGCCTAAGCTGGTCCCGGGACAAAATGTTGCTGTGGGCTCCTTCAAGAGCGATGGACGTGAAGGGCCAATAAGGGATGTGTACTGAGCACGGCGTTGTGCTACAGGCCTTTGCAATGCGTTATTTTGTTTCACTTCTCAATCCTCCCCACCCGGGCTCTTAGCAGGAGGGAGGGTACTCCCAAGCAGTTGAGTAACTTTCCTAGGCCTGGTGGTTCAGTCATTTGGGGAAGCTGGAATTTGACCCCCATAATCTGTTTCTTTTATAAAATCTTAGATGTAAGAGGATGTTGAGGAATTTTCAAGGAAATTAAAAGTGCACTCCAGAGCTCAACGTCTGGCGGGGTCCCTGTGCGTGCCCCCCCCCCCCGCCCCCGCAGGCTTCACCTGTCTCTGGTCCACTTTTCACTGCTAGTGTTGGATGGATTTCTCGAAGCTGGGTTAATCTCCGCCTGTCTGCACCAATGACGGTGGACATCCTTTTTAGGTGTCATTTTCAGTAGTCTTATCCTGTCTTGTTCCTTCTGTCCATCAGTGTCTTTTCTTTCTGAAGCTTGTCAGGTAAGGCTGCAGTCACCCTGTATAGAGCACTCTCGGAAGTGGGGAAATCCATGTGGGATCTGGTTAAAAAGCAGACTGCTACCCTGGTAGACCTGGCCTGGGGCCCGAGGGTGCACTTCTAACAGGTTCCACGGTGTTGCTGAGGTCCACTGATCACCCTGGCGTTGGAGAGGGGTCATTGCCCCTCATTGGAGCTAAGGAGCTTTGAGGCCCTGCGCTGCAATTCTTGTTTCCTCTGGGAGTGTGTGTGTGTGTGTGTGTGTGTGTGTTTCTTTGTCACACTACCAGCCCTAAATAGAGGGCTTCTTATGGATACAGCGCTGTTTCTCTAGCCGGGGCCTTGAACCTTCGCACCTTGTGCCTGATTTAGGTTTTTGTGCCGCACGTGTGGCGTTTAGCCACTCTATCGATTATAGACTTCCTTTAAGGAATTTCCAGGAAACCCTCTTACCACGAGGGCTTACCTGAATTCTTAGAAGAAGAAGAGTGGCCCCAGAGGAGACTCAGGAACCAGACCCCAGGAAGAATCCATGCTTTGGGGGGGTCACGGAGTCCACGTGATGTGGTGTGACTCCAGCTGACTGCCAATAAGCTTGGTGAAATTAAGCCAGATGGTTTATCATTGGTCCCTCTTCTTAATGGAGGGGCCAGCATTTTCTGAGCACCTACTATGTACCAGCTCTTTCTTTTCCCCACTGAGTAGCATGCTGGGTCACCTTGGATGGAAGGTCTCCTTGGAGATGGGAAGTACAACTCTTTTGAGTTCAAGAACGGTCTTTGAATCAGCACGCCTGCCCTTTTGGCATGCCAGAAGCCTGTGGCTCAGAGGGAAGATTCGGATTTAGACACAGTTTCATGCTGGATTTCCTCCATTAGTTGTGTGGTTCTTAGGGAGTCAGCTTCTGGGAGCCCCGGGAAGGGATATTCAGGAGGCCTCTGTGTCACATTCACTCTGACTCTCTTGAAGCCCCTGGCACGGCCTTCACTTGGCAGGCTCCGTGCCTTCTGTGCATCGTGCTCCGGGAGGCACTTAGGAGGGCCCCTGACAGATGTGCCGTCACAGCCAATATACTCAGGGCTCTGCGTCTGGTGGCTTATGCAAAGAAACGGGAGACTAGAAAGTCATCTGTGTGTCACTTGCAGGAAAAGCACTTCAGGTAACGAGACAGGATTTGAGGATCTCAGTGGGAAGGTGACTGTCACCAACCCTTCGTCCCTTCTCCCCACCGCAGTCCACGTGTGGTCTCCCAAACTGCATTATGGACGCAGCGTCCGACGGGGGAGGCTGGGAGGGTTTGTATTTTGTCTGTGATCTGATACTAATTTGCCTTAAACAAAGGACGCAATTTACTGTGTAATTCTGAGATTTGTGGTGTTTTCTGTTGAGTCCTTCATCTATTGAAGATAGTGTTATGGATTTTAATAGAAGCTATTGTTTTCCTTAAAAATCTTTTTTTTAATGCTTTTTTTTCTCTCCTCAATCAAATTAAAGAGTTGGAGCTAAGGAGCTTTGAGGCCCTGCGCTGCAATTCTTGTTTCCTCTGGGAGTGTGTGTGTGTGTGTGTGTGTGTGTCTTTGTCACACTACCAGCCCTAAATAGAGGGCTTTGTGTGGACACAGTGCTGTTTCTCTAGCCGGGGCCTTGAACCTTCGCACCTTGTGCCTAATTTAGGTTTTTGTGCCGCACGTGTGGCGTTTAGCCACTCTATCGATTATAGACTTCCTTTAAGGAATTTCCAGGAAACCCTCTTACCACGAAGGTACTGATTAATGTTTTTCTAGTTTAATTACAGCAGTTTTGAAAGGAAACACCTTGCAGACCATGCTCTAAAGCCGACTTCCTTTAAAAGAGGGCACAGCGTCAGAGATTGAAGTCTGCCCTAGCACGCGGCTCGGGACAGTCCCGCGCTGGGCTCTGTCCTCCCAGGAAGGGTTTGGGCTTCCAGACGCTGGGGTGGGGAGACGTATAGAAAGGCGAGGGGAGCACCTTTCTCTTGAGGCTGTCATCGTGCTTGTCCTGTTCCAACTCTCTCTTTAGTAACCTCCTCCCTGCTTCCCGGGGAAGTCAGCCGAAGGAGCCCGTTCTTACAGCCCCGGCTTGATGCATAATTACTGGTTGTGAGGTTTGATTTGACACCAGCACTTTGTGTGATAGCCGGTTGGATTTGCTGGGCTTGAATTGATTATTTCCATTCATCGGAGGCTGCGGCGCGGAAACACGGTTGCAGTGGGTTTGCCGGGAGGCCAGGATTTCCGGCGCGGCCGCAGGACCGCGACAGCTGTTCTGAGAGCAGTTCCAGCAGAGCCTTCGCCATCGGGTGCCGTGAAGGCTCAAACGCAGGTGCAGGCTGGGTCCCTAAAGAGCGATGATCGAGTTTTCCTGGGAAGCTTCTTGGAGAGAGACAGAGAGAGAGAGAGAGAGAGAGTGCACATGCGCACAAGAGCGAGCGAACTTGCATGTGTAGTGGAGGAGGCCCAGCTGTAGCGAGGAGTCTGTCGGGGTACAGGCATTTTCCTGCCCTGTCATTCCTGGCCACTGGCGTCAGAACTGGACCCGGGTGCAGGGCTGTCTCAGGACTCACTCACCCCCTGCACAGCTGTGCTGCAGGCAGTGAGGGGTGAGGGAGTCCAAAACACCGGACTGCTAATCAGCTGCGAGCCCTCGGGGGAGTCTCTGAACTGCAGGGCATCAGTGTCCTTATCTGTCAAATGGGTCTAATAACACCTGCTCCGCTATCTCACAGGGTCTTCCATATCCTGTCAGATCATCAACAAGCACATGCTTTATACTTTGTAGAGGGATGGATGTGTGGTGTGTACTGTATACTTTGTAGGGGAATGGATGTGGGTCCATTCAGTGAGAGGCAGTATAGCCTAGTGGTGAGTGCTAAGTTAGCAGTGTACTTGTAGTGGTCGTTAGTTGTAAGAAGGTCTAGTCTGTATGTGGGTAGTAGTTAGGAAAATGAATGCCACCACTGCTGCTGCACAGCCAGTTGTGGGTTTTATTTTGTTTTTTGGCTTTTGTTTTTCTTTAAACCCTGAGTTTACTATAGGTGATGGGAGTGTCACTTGAAATTTCAGAGCACTTGTGGAAGGAGATTCATAGGCTGTGTTAGTTTTGCTCAGTGGTTGGCGCTTTCTCTCGGGGCACGACCCTGGCAGTGCTCGGGCCAAGCTCTGCGCGTCGAGCCTGTGCGGGGCAGCGTCCTGTGGGTGGAGCTGAATCTGTTCTGGCCTCTGCACGTTCGAGGGGGCTAGTTTTGAATTCCCTTGAGAGCCCTTGGCCTTTGCATGTCTCTGCTCAGAGAGCCGGTCAGTCTGAGGCCCCTGGTGCGCGCATCTGCCCTTCCTGTTCTGGCCTTGGAGGCTGTGGGCCTTGGGTTTTGAAGTCAGCTGCCTGATATTCCTCTGGAATATGTAAATTGAAGGGGACAGAATTGGGCATATTCTGACTCTTCCTAGTGGACGTGTCTTTTTGTCTATTAAGGGAGTCCCAGCATCACTTAGATATGTCTTTATTTTGCAGCTGCTTTAATTATCTAATAGTAATAATAATAATAGTAATGTTAATAGTAATAATAATAATAACAGTTGGCCTCCTCCGTGCCCCAGGGCCCCAGTGCAGTTTCTGCTATATATTTATTCAGTGATGGATGAATGACTTGAAGGTCTGCAGGGGAAGATTTGGAGGTCACCATCAAATTCAAGTCTGGGGGGACCTTTGGGACAGGTATTTTTTTCCACTGGGTCTCTGTCCATCGCTTTGCCCCATCACCCCTTCCTTCTGACCTGAGTGTTTTTCTGCGATGTGTCTGCCACAGATGCACTCAGGCAAATGCGATTCCAGGCCGCTTTCTCTCCTGCAGCCTCCCTGTGCCCAGCATCTGGGAAATCTCCCTGCACGTTTGTCCTGCCAGCCTGGTCTCTTACTGGGGGTCCGGGGTCAGAGCTGGCCGGAAATTCCGGTATCGTCTCCCTCCACCTCCGTGTTTAGGAAGCTCAGGCGCAAAGTGAACTGACTTGCCCACGAACACAGTGAGTTAGTGGGGCGAACCAGATAGAAACCTTCATCTCCTGACTCTCCCCAGCTCTGGCCTATTTCCAGGAAAGCAGGCCATGACCTCTGTTCTGAGTGTCCTGGGCAGAGACGCTATTTCTAGATGGCCATGTCCTACATTAGGGTGTCAGAGTACCTCACTCTGGCCCCTGGGGGTCCCAGGGTGATGCTCTGAACCTTCAGACCCTGAGGGAAAAACGGATTTGGGTCTGCCCCACTCTGATTAAAATGGGCCTCCTCTCCCCCTGGATGGGAGAATAGTTTCCTGTTTCCCTGCCAGGGTGCATTTTCTGCCTTTATCCTCTCCTGGCTGCAGGACAGGGCACCCATGCCGTGGCTGGCCGACCCGCAGGCCCATGAACTTGTTCTGCCTAGTTCCCACTCGGTGGTGAAAGCCCGGACAGGCTCCTAGCACCCTCCCCATACCTGGCAAAGGGGACTCTGTCGGAGCTTGTAAAATTGGGGTGTCTGTCTCCACTAGAATTTCTTTCCCAGTCATACTAATCAATACTAGGAAATTAAATCAAGGCATTCCTTGAACCAGCGCCAGCCTCTCAAACACTTATGGAGTCTGTGTTCTAGTGCTCGCTCTGGCTCCTTTCCTCGGTGGTGGATGTTCTGTGCCGTGTAGGAGTATAGAGCAGGCTTTCTTGGGAAAGTCCGGGAATAATACCTTCTGAGCAAATCATTGAGCCCCCGTTGTCTTATCTATAGATGGTGTCATTGTGCCAGCCATTAGGAGGGCATGGGGTTCTAATTTGTGTGAAGTAAGCCTCCCTTAGTGCTTGGTACGGGGTGGGGTGGTCCTGTCCAGACAGCCCTGGCTCTTGGGTGATCTCTGCAGGTGTACTGCAACGGTTCTCAAGTAGGCTGACCATCAGAATGACCGGAGGGGCGCCCCACCGGCACCAGACACCCGGGTCCCCCTCCAGAATACCCAGTCAATGTAAATCTCGAGGTAGGCTCAGCATTGCATCACTTAGAGAGATTCCCAGGGCACCTGGATGGCTCGGTTAAGAGTCTGACTTGGATTTCTGCTCAGGTCATGATCTCACAGTTGTGAGATGGAGCCCCACGTCGGCCTCTGCACTGGGTGTGGAGCCTGCTTGAGATTCTCTCCCTCCCTCCCTCCCTCCCTCCCTTTCTCCCTCTCCTTCTCTCTCTCTCTCCCTCTCTCCCTCTCTCCGTCTCTCCCTCTCCTTCTCCTTCTCCCTCTGCCCTCCTCCCCCACACATGCATGTGCTCTCTCAAAAAAAGAAAAAAATGTTCCCTCGTGCTTCTTCTCATCCCTAGCAGTGTTTGGGAACCTCTGCAGGATGGGTTTTATTTATTTTGTCTATAATCATCCTTGACCAAGACAAAATGGTGGGGTGGTATAAACAATTTGAGGATTTAAATATTTTGGCCATATTTTTCATGCTTGATTTGGGCTCTGTTTTCACAGTGAGTTACTTCTGTGTGTTGGGATGGGTGGGGTGGGAAATAGGGCAATTATTTTAAAAAAGTCTACTTTTTGTAGATGCTCGATGTGATGCTTGATTGATTAGAAACAGGTAATTCGCTCCTTAAAAAGTCCTTCTTTGTGGTATGAAAGACAACTGGATTCTCTCTGTTCAGGTGCCACTGGGCTCACGTTAAGACACGGAAATTGGTCTCTGAGATAGCTTTAAGATGCAGGCGCGAGAGTCAGCTTGCTGTTAGCTCCCTGTCTGTTTCAGATATGTGGGTGGGGTTTCTTCTCTCTCTGCGTCTCCCTAACACCTTCCTGCCCCCTCCGTGGGTAGCTTGCTTCCCAGAGAACTCCCTGGTGCTTGTCGGGCTGGGGAGGGCAGCTCCTGTTTCTGGCTCCAGCCCTCCAATGGCCTCATCATTTCATAAAGACGGGAGCCGTTTCCAGCTTGCAACTTACCTGGGTACAACCTAGTACTCAGGGTGGGCCCAGAATGTTTCTGCTGAGCAAGGAGAAATACATCCAAGCAGGATGCGAAAGGTACCGGTCCCTACGTCCTGCATCTGTGACCTGGAGCCAGTCATTGAATCCTTGGAGCGCGAGCCGTGGGTCCCTTATTGGTTAATCGGGGTGTTCACACTCTTTTCCTGAGCGTTCTGTTTTCTGTAAGAATGCTTTAAAGGCACAGAGCTGTGCTACCTTATTGCATAAGGAATACTTTGTTGCTAGTTAGAACACTGGCATTTCCTCGGGAGTTTTGCCGGCGGTTTACCTGTTATTTCTCTCGGTGTTTAACATGGCAGATTACTCGTACGTCAGTTTGTCTTCTGTGCCCTGGGAACATGGCCGTCTTTAAAAGCCCATCTTGAGCGCTATGCTGGCAGGACTGTGAAACCAGCACCGGTGTGAGCCTTCTCCGACTGCAGCCTCCTCGCTGCAGTGCTCACGAAAGCCAGGGAACGTATTCTTTTTCCTCACTCCTCAGCTGGAATTGAATAGCACGACAGGACTTGTGTTCCAGAGTGGTTACTCACCTAATGTGTCTTTCTTTGAATAAATGGTGCTTTCTCCTTTGGGGACTCAAGAATGGGAAGGACGCACCGAGATCACAAATATGTTTCGGTGTCAACAAATGAAGCTGCCTCCCGGGAAAGTTATTTGCATTCAGCATGTGTTTGTTAAATGGGCAGTTACTGAGTGTGCAGTTGCTGATGTCTGTCTGCCTGTTTTTGGGAAGGGTCATAGGTCAGTAGCAGCCCACATTTGGTTCCATCATCATTGCTCTAGTGGTCCCTGCAACCAGCTCATTCATTTGTCTGAATCCAGGAGGGACAGTTGAAAAATACACATCTGGCCAGAAAAACACTGTAGACATAGAAACAGAGAGAGAGAGAGAGGGAGGGAGAGAAAGTTCCTTACAGATAATTTCAGATGGAACACTGTTGTAAGCATCCATTCATCTATTTATTTCCTCATCCATCCACCCATCCGTCCACTAATCCGTCCACTAATCCGTCCACCCATCCGTCCACCCATCCGTCCATCCATCCATCCACTAATCCGTCCATCCATCCACCCATCCATCCTTCCATCCATTCGTCCATCCTTCCATCCATTCGTCCATCCATCTATCCATCCACTCATCCACCCATCTATCCATCCACTCATCCACCCATCTATCCATCCACTCATCCACCCATCCATCCTTCCATCCATTCGTCCGTCCATCCATCCATCCATCCATCCATCCATTTATCCATCCACTCATCCACCCATTCATCCTTCCATCCATTCGTCTGTCCATCATCCATCCATCCTCCATTTTGGCAAATCCTTGTTAAGCATCTATTATATGCCAGTTTTGTGCTAGGCCCTGGGGATAAAAAGCACAGTAAGACAGGATCCCTGTCCTCAAGGAATTGGCGGTCTAGGGCACAGGATATTTTCCTAAATTTTAAGTCCAATTCTTACTCAACACATACCTATTACTGTTTTGTTTTTCATCTCTTTTGAACAAAGCATGGCATGTAACCATTGTGACATTTCCAATTGTTTTGATGAACCCACAATCTAGAGTTGGATTTCATGTTCTGCGTAACTAAGCATGGCGAAAGTGCTTGTATTATTAAACAGGAGAAGGTGGAAGAAATCATCATCTAGAAGGAAAGGCCAGATCTTAGGTATTAAGGTATCCATTGGAATTCTAAAAGCTTTTTTTAAAGCCTCCTGGTGTATAGTATTCAAAATGACTTCTTGAGCCTTGGGTAAATTTAAGTGCAGACACCTTCTGAATCTGTTATAGTGGAAGGCTGGTTGGGAGGCGAGCTTTCCATCTGTCAAATTAGCCCAGGATGGTCATTAAAATGCGCAGTTCAGAGCTTGGGTTTGGATCTTGCAAGCCTTGGCTGGGATGTCTGTTTGGCCACTCTCTACCTGTGTGACCCTGGTGAAGTTATTTAACCAACCTCTCTGAACCTGTTTCCCTCTTTTTGAATAATAACAGTGTTCCCATGAAGACGAAATGAGCATGGCATGGAGTCAGTGCCCTGCAACCGGCTAGCTATTTGATTATTACTAGAAGCAAAGGACGAGCTATTTTGATTCTTATGAGGAACAAAGGACCATGATGGTTCAAAAAAAGGAAAAGAAAGAGAAATTCTGGCAGCATGAAGTTTTAGTATGGGAATGAGATGGATGGTGATTTCGGTATTACACAACAGTTGCTCTCCGGGGAATATTAATGCTTCTCAGATGGCCCTTTTTTGCATCTCTGCTGTGTCAAGGATGAATGGTGTTTTTGCAGGGAAAGGTTGGAGAATGTTTGTGTATGGACCGGGGTGGGAGGGGACAGAGTTTAATTCTCTGAGCAATGTCATAGATTTTCAGCTAACACGCCCACATGTTAGCGTATCATTCAGGCAGGTCACCTACTCGGGAGAAAAATCCAATTCCGAAATGAATTTCAACAAATCAAACAGGCAATTGGTAATTATAGACGACATTATACATTTTTTTAAAGGGCCGCCTGGCAAGTTGGATTTTATAACACTTGAGGCAAAGAGTTTAGTCGTGGTGGGAATTATTTTCACAAAAGGATCATTTTCTTAACCAGAAAAGAGGGTTTCTCTTGTTTTTTTTCCCCTTTTACTATGAAGGTAGTGCTGTATACTGTTTATAGAGGCCTTGATCCTTTTTAAACTTAAGGAGCGCAGTTGGCCTCCTTGGTAATAAATCGAGAGCCATATGGGGGCTCAGGGACATTTAATTTATGTGCAAGACCCCTTCCCCGAATTTAGCCGGCTACTTCCTGGGATGGTGCACTTGATTGATGAGTTTCTGGCATTTTGTGCTACTGGGATGTCTTTTGAAGTTTCTCCTGCGAGGCCTGAGGTTTGCCCCTGTGAGGTGTTAATGGGCTTCCTGCTGGGGCTTTATTTGTGAGGGGGCTGGTTCCAGGGGCCTCTGGACACCGGGGCTCTTGTTCCTCCAGCGGTGAGGGTTGAGGCTCAGACCCTTGGTCCTGGCCTCCCCACCCCCCCAACTTGTGTTTGGAATGCATGGCAGTGTTTTTATTCCGGTGCCCCGGGCCACTGTTTGTTTAGCTTCTGGGGGTTCCCAGACCACCCCCGCCCCCCAAGGTATTGGTGGTGGGTGATCTGGCCCAGCCCAAGAACATGCTGGAACAGCAGTTCAGGGAATCCACAAGGACAAGCAGACTCTTCGCAGCAGGGAGTGGCAGGGATTTGCGCTGGGTGACAAGAGATTGTGTCTTTAGCAGAAACAACCAGGTTCCAGTGGACCCCGTGCCCCATGCGGGGGGACTGCATTGCCTCCTTGGTGGTCTGCTCGCCTCGAGGCTCTTCATCTCCATATTCCCATTTCCTCCCTGCCAGCCATCTTGAGCACTCCTGGAACTCCTGCAAATCCTTTCCTGGTGTAATGGACTGAATTGTGACCTCCCAAAATCTGTGTGCTGAAGTCCTACCTCCCACAGCCTCAGGATGGGGGCTGCATTTGGGGAAGGGGTTTTAATTTTCCTTTTACTTTGTAAGTAGGCTCCAGGCCCAATATGGGGCTTGAACTCATAACCTTGGGATCAAGAGTTGGGTGCTCTATGGACTGAGCCAGACAGGCGCCCCTGGAGAGGGAGTCTTTAAAAAGGTGAGGACGATAAAAGAGGGCCCTTTGGGTGGGCCCTGATCCAAGCTGCCCTGTGTCCTTATAAGACAAGGAGATTAGGGCACAAATCAAATGCGCATGCGCACAGAGGTCAGGCCGCAGGTCAGGCCACGGGAGGACACTGTGAAGATAGCCCTCTGCAAGGCAAAGAGAGGCCTCCGAGGAAACCAGCCCTGCTCACACCCAGATCTTGGGCTTCCAGAACTGTGAGACAATGAATGTGTGTCGTTTAAGCCCCCTGCTCTGTGGCGCGTTGTTACGGCAGCTCCGGCAACCTCATGCCCACGGCCACTCAGCCCATGGGATGAATTTCCAAACCCAGGGAAGGTCCCAAGAAGTGTTTTCTTTCCTGGCTTCTGTCTGCCTTTCTGACCTTGAGCAGAAACCTTCTCTGCCTGATGAGCTACAACTCCTTCAAGGCCAAGTTCAAGGGCCGCCTGCTCTGTGAGGCCCTCCTGGGCCACCCTGCTCTGGCTCCCTCCTTCTCCCCACAGCTTGGGAGCTTCCCCTGGATTCTCCCACAGTGCTGGGTCTTACCTCAGTCACAACTTTCTGAGTCATTTTGTTGTCATCTGTTCCTCGATCTCTTTCCCACGCTAGACTCTGAGAACCTTGAGCAAAGGGATTTTTGTCTTTATTCCTTAGCATGTCACTCTGAGCCTGGTGGTTCATCAATGCTTATTGGCTCCATTAAGGCTTACCTTCTACCGTCGTTTCCCTTGGAAGCCTCCCCTCTCCTACCTTCGTGCTCTGTAGAGGAGGTGATGGAGCTGATTCTCCATAGGGTGTTAATGGCGCCACACGGATACGTCCCAGTCCCCATCACCGGGTGAGAACACTGGCATCAGCAATTCTAGCGAGTGTTTATTAAACAAGTTCTATATGCCAAATGAGCGTGTACCTCCTCGGCGCATCTCAGCAGCCTTTCAGCTAGGCATGTCTTCAAACTTGAGCCACCTCTCTCTTCCAGGCGGGCAGTGCAGCCTCAACTTGTAGGCAAGAAGATCTGAAAGTTCCCGTCTTCTTTTTCTCCGTGTCCTTCTGGCAGTCCTTGACCCCCAAAGCAGTTCTTGCAGTTCTTTCTTTCCTTCCCTCCCCTTTCTTCCTTTCTCGTCTTTAAAATAGATACAAGCTACTTGTTTTCAAGGTTTATTTTTGAGAGAGAGACAGAGCACAAGCAAGGGAGGGGCAGAGAAAGAGGGAGACACAGGGCTTGAACCCATGAACTGAATGATCATGACCTGAGCCAAAGTCAGACTCTCAATGGACTAAGCCACCCAGGTGCCCCAATAAGCTAAATTTTGTGGTTTTTTTTCAAATGTTTATTTCTGACTGAGCGAGTGAGAGAGAGAGAGAGAGAGAGAGAGAGTTGGGGAGGGGCAGAGAGAGAGAGAGAGAAGGAGACACAGAATCCGAAGGAGGCTTCAGGCTCTGAGCTGTCAGCACAGAGCCCAACACGGGGCTTGAACTCAGGAACCATGAGATCAATGCTTAGCTGACTGAGCCACCCAGGCGCCCCAGAAAGATTTTTCTTAAGATGCCCAAACACATAGTGAAATTTCAGTGAAATGGGTGAGGAGATGACTCACTCTTCATTTGAAAATGTAGGAAGAAACTGCTTCCAGTGCCCTGCAGCCTGGGAGCTAGGTCACCCATGGCTCTCCTTCTGCGTGCCACCCTTTGGAAAGGCAGACAGAGTCCTGGAGAAGTTTCCGAGACTCCATCAGGGCCCGAGAAAAGGCAGGGAGTGAACGGGACTCTTCTGCTGCTTTCTCTTGGTGTCCAGGTAGAATTTCACCCGCTCTCCTCACTCCAGGCACTACGGGAGGCTTTTAAGTTATTCTGGACTTTGACAGCTTGTGAAAAGCAGTGCTGTGCTGGCTGTTTTCGAGGCAGTGCACTTGACAGCATTTCCTTGTGCGGCTGCATCCAGCTTTGCAATTCTCTCTTAACGGTGCCACTCTACAGGGTCCACCGAGGGGGACTGCATCTTCCGGAAGGGAAGCGTGAAGATACAAGAAGTGTAGAGATACAGGCAACATGTCACCGGGCTGATGGGACTTTGGTCTAGCGTTGAGGGAGCCGCTGATGTCAGGGTAGCTGTGAGTGTGGCACATGTGTGGACGCCCTCCACACTGCGATGCTCACACAGCCCCGGGGAGCAGAGGACACGGAGTGGAAGGAGGGCTGGAAAAGTCTCTCCCCTAGCCTAGCCTCCCTGCCTCTGGTGCAGGCATGAAGGGCAAACTGATCACTGGACACCGGGACCGTTAAGAACAGCCAGGGCCTTGTGCCCTTCACCTTGGCTGGGGAGATGGTGAAGCCAGGTTTACATTTTCGAAAGTTGGTCAGATTCCTTCCTTGATTCAGGTTGACTGGTCATGTGGCAAGGAGACATCATATTCCAAACCCTGGAATCTGACTGCCTTGTTGAATCAAGGCCCTGACGTTTGTGTGAATGTTTGGACAGGTGACTTGCTCTGCAGGGTCCCCATGTCCTCCATGGCAAAATGAAGATAACTGTAGTATCTACTCTATAGAGTTGCATATGGATTCAATGAGATAATGCACGTGATGTGTATAGCATCGTATCTGGCACAGAGTTTGATCAGGTTAGCTGTTTTGGGAAGGCAAAAAATAATAGTGCCTTCAAAAAGTGAAAGTTCATTTCTTCCTGATGTCTGGTCAGAACAGAGGGACCCAATTTTCTTACCTTGTTGCACTGCCATCATGTAATATGTGGCCCAAGGTGGCTGCTTTGGTTCTTGTCATCACACCTACGTCCCAGCCCAGAAGTGGAAAAGGGAAGCGGAGGATATGGCCTGAAAGTTGCCCAGGTCTCTGTTCCAGCCTCTTGACTAGAGGTTAGTTATATGAGCACATCATTTGAAAGCGAGTTAGGAAAATTTTAGGCTTTAGCTGGCACCTCACTGAGAACTCTATGACTATGCGAGAAGGAGAGATTGGATATCTGGGGCAACTGAGAGTATTTGTTCAAGAAGTAAGTGCTCAATAAATAGTTACCACCACCCACCCACCACCACTATCATCACCGACATCATCATTTCTGATCTTAGCCTATGATTTTCTCTGTGTCCTCACTTCCTAGTTTGCCTCCTTGTTTTCCATTTTTGATCATTTTAGCTTCTGTGTTATTCCGTCACACAGTTTGCTCCATGTGCATGTACTTTTGGCACCTTTTTTTACCTAGAGATTAGCAGAGTGACCAGAGCCCCCTCCAATGTCCTGTGTGACAGAAGTGGACATTAAGGCTGGTGAGGACATTGACCATTAGGAGTAAGGGAGAGCAGAGCACAAAGTTGTTGTAATCCATTTGGCAACTTAATTAAAATGTTGTAGGAAAAGTTGATGAAGGAAGGAGGAAGTCCGCCTACCTTTGAATGTAGGCTAAAACTTTGGTAGGTTTTATTTTGCTGCCTCCATTCCCATGTTTGTGAGCCTCAAATGAAGATGTCTGGGGTCTCCATGAGGGTCTTGTCCAAGCCTTAGTCTGGAAATCCAGCCCCCTGGCCCAGTTCTGGGGCTTCTAAAACATGGTCGGATCCCTGGGAGGATGTGGAAGCCGAGTACCTTCTACTTTAGAAGAATTTTGAATAAATGAGGAGATTTGTTCTTCAGACCCTGATTCATAATTTAAATGCTCTGCAAGAGTCTTTCATGGTGGAGGTGGTTTGTTGAGAAATCACGTAGACTCAGGACTCATTAAAGTATGGAGGAAGACAGATGTCACTTTCCTGCCATGAGTCCCAGTGAGGCTAATTTAATGGAGCTCTAGCTAGCCTTCGTGTTTTCCATTAGCCACACTTAACTTCCGTCATTTGTCTCCCTCCTTTTCCTTTTTAAAATGCTGCGTCAGAAAGTGAATTGTTCCAAGGTTATGGCCTTGCTTCTTTCCACCGAAGCCCTTTTGCTTTAAAGATTAGGCGCCATAGAAGAGATTGGAAAAATCCCCAGAAAGAAACCTTGAAGTCTTCTTCCTTTTTTTTTTTTTTTTTTTTTTT
>PJEM01005004.1:0-68490 GCA_004023845.1 Helogale parvula | reverse complement strand
CCCTGCGTCCTGCCTCTCCCCTGTCTCCTGCAGGTCCTCCCAGCTCAGATACAGTGCCGTCACTGTCTTGGTTATAGAGAGTCAGTTCTTGGGATTGCAATCTGTGGCATGGCATCAGCCTTTTTTGGCATTAAGGTCCAAGGCCAGGTCATTACTGTGGCTGTCTGCTGACATATTAATAACAGGGAAGGTAGCTGGCATGGGGGTAGCTACTTCGAACCCTCTTTGATGCTGAAGACATGGAGGCTAGAGAGATTAAGTAACCTACTGAGCGGGACCTAAGAAAAAGTAGTGAGATCCGAAATGGATTCTAGGGGCACCTTGTGGCTCAGCCAGTTAAGCATCTGACTTTAGTTCAGGTCATGATCTCACGGTTTGTGGGCTCAAGCCCTGCATCAGGCTTTGCTGACAGGGCAGAGCCTGCTTGGGATTCTCTGTCCCCCTTTCTCTCTGCCTCTCCTCGCTCACACACACACACACACACACACTCACTCACTCACTCATTCACACTCTCTCTCAAAAATAAAAATAAAACATAAAAAAAAAACACCTGGGTTCTAGAACTGGACTCCCAGGTGCCACATCATGTGTTGGGCTCCTTTTGTTCTGACCTTTTCTCTGGCTACCTCCTCCCTTAGCCCTTGGCTTCCAGCCATAAAGTACCCCCCCACCCCCCCACGGCACGTCTAATAGTGGCCTTGAATAGCAAGGCCCGGAAGTTGCCCACATCACTGTGCTTGTTTGTAGGTCCTCTACCAAGACAGCCTTCCGTGTTTTTTTTTTAAATTGAAGTGTAGTTGACGCACAATATGAGTTTCAAGGGCACCGCGTGGTGATATGACGTTTGTGTACGTTACAAAATGATCACCACAAGAAGTCTAGTTATCTCTTGCCTTTCTGGCTGGCAAAGCTGATTTCAGGGTCTGGCTTACAGCCTCCTGCTACCGAGATGTGCAGAAGATGGCCACCGGCTTTTTATTTCTTCAGTGCCGGCTAAGACCCCGTACCTCAAAACCCTGGCGCCAAACTCCATATTTTGCACATCCACTTGTTTTAAAAATAGCCCAGACATGCAAATTTTTAGCCATTTGTGCCTGCCTGCTTTGCGTGTCTCGAAAAGCTACACCCAGCACCTGTTGGTCACTGATAAGCTAGAGGTCTGTGTTTGTAAGACCCCAAGGTGCCCCTGCCCTCTGGAGCCCGGGGTCTCAAAGACTCTCTACCTGCTGCAGAGTGACATCACTTAGGCCCATCAGCCTCCTCCCCGGTCCCCTCCCCCGAGATAGTTCCCTGGTCCTGTCCCCTGCTGATTGGTGGACCCGGAGCCACGCCCCTGGATTGTGTCCTGTAGTGAGGAACTTCCCCGGCTCATGAAACCCCTCCCAAGTGTTCCCCAACCACCCATGATGCTTGCTGTGTGTCCTTGCCTCTCCTGGTCACATCTCTTTCCTTGATCAGTCCCCCGATCACCGGAACCTCAACACCCCCAATAGATTTCGATCACACTTTCACGAGTTCCCATTGTATTTTGAATGTGCCTCCATTACTGTGACTCAGTGGCTATGGATTTCACTTCCATCCACTTGGATTACAGACCAGGAATTGAGGGAGCTGAGCAGCCCTGAGTTGGGAAGAATTGCAAAACGTTGAATTGACTCATGAACGTGGTCGGGCTTTCCCAGCATCATCGATTTGTGTGGTGTTTTGCACTTGGTCCCACTTCGCTCTGGCAGCACGTACCTAAGCATTGGTATTTTGTGAAGTATAAGCTTCATGTTAGTTGCTCTGTCAGTTACTTTAATTTTCTCTGATTCTGGGGGCGGGGGGGAAGACCACTGGAAAGATATCAGGCAGGGAAAATTACTAAAATTTAGAGTGCTTTTCAGTTAGGTCTCATCTCCATGGTTGTGTGTGTCACACACCCCTTTAATCTGGACTTCCTGACACAAACAAGAAATACATAACCGAGGGGAGGGTTACTGGCATTACAAAAGGATACTTCTCATCGCATTTCCTTCCAACTTGTGCTCCCCTGAGAGGCATAAGTGGTGGTTTGTGGAGCTCAGGACCCAAAAGCAAATGCAGATCAATAAGCAATGAAAGGAAAGCGCTCTTCTGAAATGGCCTTCTAGCCAATGCATGGTCAGTGTGAGTCACATGCAACTTTTCCAGAATAAGTCTTTTTGGGTAATGCTCGTGTCCTATTTGTTGGTGTGTCTTCATTGGATTGGCCTGAGTTGGCAATGTGAAGGCATTTCTTTAAAGAGAAACTAAACTTAAACTCCTCCCCCTCTTTTTTTTTTTTTATTATTAAAACAATTTTTTTTAATGTTCATGTATTTTTGTGTGTGAGAGAGAAGGACACAGAGCATGAGCAGGGGAGGGGCAGAGAGAAAGAGAGAGGGAGACACAGAATCTGAAGCAGGCTCTAGGCTCCAAGCTGTCAGCACAGAGCTGGACATGGGGCTCAAACCCACAAACTGTGAGATCATGACCTGAGCCAAAGTCGGATGCTTTACGGACTGAGCCACCCAGGTGCCCCTCCTCCCTCTCTTTTTAAATAAGATCAAAGTTTTCCAATGAAAGGAAGGTTTTGGGTTAGCAGAGATGCTAGCCTTTTTTTTTAAATAGAAGACGAAAATTAAAATGTGGTTCTTTTGGCAGAGTTCATTTTGCAGTGACTGAGCTCTTTTTTCCCTTTAAGATTATTAATGTCATAGTGATAGAAGTTTTAGGGTAAACTTGTTTAGCACACCAGCTTATTAAATATCTCTTGTGACGCATTGGGTTTCTCAGTTCAGAGTATTTTACTAAGGAAGACAGGCGGCAAAATGCGTATCAAGGACTGTTGCTCTTGTCAGTTTTTTTTGATGGTGTAAAAGATTTGTGAAGACATTGGCCCCGAGTCCATCCGTGGTTCCCTAGGGGCTCTCAAAATTTAGCATGTTGCGGGGCGCCCAGGTGGCTCAGTCAGTTGAGTGTCCAACTTAGGTTCAGGTCATGATCTCACAGTTCGTGGGTTTGAGCCCTGCAAAGGGCTCTGTGCTGACTGCTAGCTCAGAGCCTGGAGCCTGCTTCAGATTCTGTCTCCCTCTCTCTCTGTCCCTCCCCTACTCACTCTGTCTCCCTCTGTCCCTCAAAAATAAATAAAAATGTTACCAAAAAATTAAAAAAAATTTAGCTCATTGGCTCTTCTCCTAGAGCTAGTGGAATAGAGCAAGGGCCCAATTCCAGGAATCATTCTTCCCTGCTGTAGTTAGTTAGCCCCTCGCCCCCCAATGGTTCCTATGTAGCAATTTCCATTTTGCCGGGACTTGAAGCTTCGCATTAAGGGACTTTCAAATTCATTTTTATAACATTAGAAACATGTATTTGAAGGTTGCCGGGTGGGTGGATTTCAGCTGATCCCATTGAGGAAGTGAGAGAAACAGCTATCTGCTTCAGAGTTTCCTTCCAGGAAGGAAGGATTCAGTGTGTAATCCCGTACTGGCCACGTGCGGGTCCTGCCGGAGAGGTGCGGGGCCTTGGGGCTCAGCTCGCCTCCGGTCGGCTTGAAGACCGCGATGCGTGTGCGGATTGGTTTCCCGGGAGCTTGTTGTTCTGGTTATTTTCATTTACATACTGGTTTGTTAAGCACCAGAACACAGGGGCTAACATTTTTTATTTTATTAAGGAGCTTGATGATTTTTCCTTCGCAGAAGCCACGTTTCTGATGAGCTGTACCACCCATCCTCATTAGGCAATTTAAGATGGGAATTATACATTTTGTAAAGAGGAGCTAATTATGGTACAACCTGACACATTTGCATTTCTGTAAAGCTGCCGTGGCCAAGACTTGGGGCTGGAAGACTACATCGGACCCAGTTGTAGAATCACTCCCAGTGGGAGCGATTTCTGCTTGTAAGAACACGTGCTCCTGTGACAAGATCGCACGTTATTCCGTCTGATCTTCTTCTTGGAGCCCCTCCCCCCCCTTTAGAGTCTATAGGCTGAGTTCTAGTTCAGGGGCCCTGTCCTTGACATCCCTGTGGACATGCCCTCATCCTGTGTTTCTGTGTGGAATGACAGAGAAATCGAAAGACATCAGAGTCTAACATTGTCTGTGGGGCAGCTGGTCTTTGGAAGTGTCTGTCCTTGATGCCCCGTGGGTCACCGTGCACTGGGTGTAAACTGCAAACCGTTTTAGCATAAGAGGGTTTTAATGTTGGGCGTGCTAATCTGCTTGTCGCAATGAGATCTCCATGTCCTTAAACCTCAGGGCCAGATCTCACACTGACTCTTTGACTGTGCTGCATTCCAGAAGCACAGTGGAATGTGCTTACCTCGAGGAACATAAACCTTACATTGTGGAACGGAGGCATTTGAAAACATCTTCTCTGCTCTTGCCAAGGTGGCTCAGTGTCTACTAAAATTAAATCCATATGGGTACACTGAGCAGATGGGGAGGGCTGGGGGGGGTTTGGAAAGTACACTGCCTTGTGTGTCTGTGATGACATTCGCTTAACCAGAGGTGACCTCAGAGTAATAAACCAGGGCATTATTTCCTAAAACAGGATCGTGTATTCATTTGTGGTGCTATAGAAAATTTAATTTAAACATGTCTTTATACGTAGACATATGAAAGAGATCATAGCCCCAGACTGAATGTGAATGATGACCAGATTCATTCTAGAGTCCTATATATGGCTAGATTGTGAAAGACAATCCTTTTTATTATATTACATGAACTTTCCTTTATGGCATCTGTTACTTTGGCTGTTTTCAGTGGTGGGTCAGCAGCATACAGAGGGATGTGCATTAGATGTGAGGGAGAGACTGTAACTTGATAAAGCATCTGTATTCAGTTGGTTATTTTTCTATGTAGAAAACGCAGAGAGTAAAGCTAGACAAGTCTTCTTGCCCAGCCAGGGACATGATGGAGCAAGAGAGCATCTTAGGGACATAGGTTCAGAAAGGCGGAGAAATGATGTCTTGGGGTTCATGAAAAATGATAGTGAGTACTTTCCTACGCGCTCTCAGGGCAGAGTTAAGACCACATAATTTGCTTTAAGTCTGGTGTTGGTGTCCATAAGCCCAGGACGTAAGTCTAATGAGGACCGCCTCTCCTTCAGACGGAACTGACGCTGAATTTATGGTCTCTGTTGCTTCTATTCAGTGTGTGGTCCAAGGGCCAGTGGCATGAGTATCTCCATTGTTAGATTTGATTTGATTTGATTCATTTGACTTTATTATTATTTTTTTAATGTTTATTTTTGAGAGAGACAGAGAGGGGGCAGGGGAGGGGCAGAGAGAGAGAGAGAGAGAGAGGGAGACACAATCTGAACCGTCAGCACAGAGCCCAACATGGGGCTCAAACTCATGAACCACGAGATCATGACCTGAGCCCAAGTTGGACGCTTAACCAACTGAGCCCCCCCCCCCCCCCTCAGGCGACCCACTGTTGTTAGATTTTAGAAATGTTGACTCTCAGGCCTCACCTGCCCATGAAATGTCCTCATATAAAATGCCCGCACCCTCGCCTCACTGTTCTGTACCCACGAGAGCTCATGACATCACCTTCTTCTTTGGGTGGTGGAGCGTCCGGGTTCTGGATCCTCTTGGCTCTGCTGCCTGAAGGTTAGTTCCTACCTCTTCACCTTGCTTTCCTCATCTGTGAGGTAGAGATAATGGCAGCCACGTCACAGGGATTTCCCAAGCATTAGGTAAGAGACTATTTCTAAAATACACGTCCAAGGCCAATGAGGTCCTGCGTGTAGTATTGTGATGGTGGTGATACTTATATCTTACTTCCCCTGCTGACTGTGTGCCCTTGACAGAGGCCTCCAGCCTGGTTCGTCTTGGCTCCCTCTCCTCCCCCAGCCCTTGTGCCCCTTCTGTGCCGAGACTGTACTTGATAACTGATGTAGCTGCTTCCATCACTCGTGTTTGGAGCTTAAAATCATCCTTGATCTTTGGACAATTCAGTTTGAGGCAGAGGCAGAAGTCCTAAGAATCTTGGCTCCATGGAGGAAAGTTCTAGAAGCCTACTGTGCGAGAGCTCCTTGACGGTCAGGTCTGGGCAAGTCCAGACCGCTCTTTGGCTGCATATCACATTGCACACAGGTGTGCAGAGCGGAAAGGCATGGTTGCCGAGAAAACGCTGGCTCTTAGCTTCCCTCATTGTGTCCTTTTGGAATGAGACGCAGAATGAAGGGTCAAATACGTTTTAAATTGGCTTCAGTTGCCCACCAACTTGGGAAGATGTCATCTTGGATTGGGGTGTGGTTGTAAGATCCAGAAGATCTAAGACAGCACATCCTCGGGCAGTGGGCGGGGCTTCTCCGTGGACGTAGCCCGTCAGGTGGGACTTGAGCCACGTGCCTCCTGGGTGCCGTTGGTCTCCAGATGCCCACATGGGCTTTCTTTCTCGTAATGGGGCAAGGAGGCCAAGGAATTAACTGGGTGGGCTCTGAGGTCTGACGACCTAGGTGGAAGTCTCGGATGTATCTTCCAGGAGCCAGATCACAGGCAAGTCATTGAACCTCTCTGAATCACACCACTCATGAGAAAACTGTAGGTGAATTTATGCTCTGCCTGGTCCCTGAGATCTTTGAGTTGGCAATTCAGTAGAAATTTTAAAAAATCTTTTTCATGCTTAAAAATTTTTTTCTTTCTTTATCTTTTAAAAAAATTTTTATTAATGTTTTATTTATTTTTGAGAGAGACAGACAGCGTGAGCAGGGGAGGGTCAGAGAGAGAGGGAGACACAGAATTCGAAGCAGGCTCCAGGCTCTGAGCTAGCTGTCAGCACAGAGCCTGACGTGGGGCTCGAACCCACAAACTGTGAGATCATGACCTGAGCTAAAGCCGGATGCTCAACCGACTGAGCTACCCAGGTGCCCCTTTTTCATGCTTTTTACATTTTAGGATAGCTTTAGATTTAGGGAAAAGTTAGTATAGACAGTGGAGCTAGTGCAGAATCCCCGTGTGCCCAGGATTTCCTATTGTCAACATCTCATAGCAGTGTGTTACATTTGCCGTAACCTATGAACTGATATAAGTAGATCATTACTAACTAAAGTCCACGTTTTATTTAGATTTCCCTAGTTTTACCTCATGTTCTTTTCCTGGCCCAGGATCCCACCCAGGACACCACGGTACGTATTTGTCATGTCTCCTTCGGCATGTGGCTGTGATCGTTCCTCGGATAGTTCTTGTTTTTGGTAGTCATGACCAGGGGTGAGGAGTACTGGTCAGGGTATTTTTTTTTTTTAAGAACGTCCCTCAATTGGGATTTATTTGATCTTTTTCTCACAAGTGACTGGGGTTTTGGGATTTGGGGAGGAAGACCACGATCAAGCGCCATTGGTGTCACATCAGGTCAAGGGTACATGCTTTCACCATGACTTATTACTGTTAATGTGGCCTTGATCACCAGGCTGATGTGGCGTTTGTCATTTCTCTATCGTTAAATTGTGCCCTTCCCCACCCCCTTCCACACTGTGTGCTGTGGGAGGAAGTCATTAGCTATAGCCTACAGTTAGGTGTTCAAGAATATTAAAAGAAATTAAAAAAGAATTTTTTTTGCCCATACTGTTATTCCACACTTTCTATACCCTGCATCTTAGTAAAATCTACTCTATTTCCTTCCTTTTTTTTTTTTTTAAAGTAAACTCTGTGTCTGTGGCTCAAACACATGACCCCAAGAATAAGAGTCTAGTCTCACTGACTGAGCCAGACAGGTGCCCCAAATCCACGCTGTTTCATTTCCACCAGTAGATTATAGTTTTCTTCATGGCTTATTTGTGTAAACATTGTAGGTCAGGCGGCCAAATTACTTGATATTTGGGATCAGCTCCCCAATTTTCAATCCTAATTCTGTATTCCATCATTCATCATTGGGAAGAATTCACTATGCATATTTTGAGAAGTGCTGAGTTTTGAGTAATTAAGGCTTAGGAAGTTCAAGCACAAATAATGAAATCTCACCCCTACACACACACACACACACACACACACACACACACACACCTCGTGTGCCTGATGCCATATGAGCACTTCACACATGCTAACTCATTTCATCCACACAGGAGTTCTGTAAGGCACCTGCTATTATTCTGCTCAGTTTGCAGATGAGGAAACTGAGGCACCGAGAGCTGCAGGGCACAGGGAAGTATTGCCCTCGGTTGTACAGGTAGTAAGCTGAGAGCCGGGCAGCAGCGTTTAGAAAGCAAGAGGTTTTCTGCACTTTGCTAACGGTTCTCTGTTACCGACGCTAGCTGATAGTTCCGTCTATACTTTCTTCCTGTGCTATCAGAGGACCCGGGCTTCAGGGCACAATAGCCCCGTGTTTATTCCTAGCTCCAGCACCTAGCTGCTGTGTCACCTTGGGTATCTTCTTTCCCTTCTCTGTCTCTGCACCCGTGAAAATGTGGATAATAACATTTGTACCTCCCTGAGATGTTTTGATAAAATAATGCATCAAACTTAGAATTTTTCATATATTGCAGAGGCAACAGCCATACTTTCCGAATTAAAAGTAAGGAGACATGGATGAAAAACTCGGTGTCAGTGTGGGGACCGGAGGATGAAATATTGAAAGTCGGGCTCGTCTCCTAAAAGTGGGATGGCCACACAGTGGAATGATAAGGTGCTTGGGAGGAGGATGGAGGTGCGAGGGACGGAGAAAGCCAGAATAAGTCAGGACTCTTGTCATTCAGGACCCCCCAAGCCATCAGTCATAATAGCAGAATATATAGCAAGGCATAGATTGAAAGACTTCAGTAATCTGTTCAGACTTTTAAATATCTAAATATGAGAATAAAAGACTTAAATAAAAATACATTTGAATTGGCCTGTGTGGTTTTTTTGTTTATTTAATTTTGAAAGAGAGAGACAGAGAATGAGCAGGGGAGGGGCTGAGAGAGAGGGAGACACAATCCGAAGCAGGCTCTAGGCTCTGAGCTAGCTGTCAGCAAAGAGCCTGATGCGGGCCTCGAACCCACAGACTGTGAGATCATGACCCAATCAGAAGTTGGACGCTCAACTGACTGAGCCACCCAGGTGCCACTGAATTGACCTGTTCTAAAATTTAATATAATTTAGGATCTATAAGAACATAGGTAGCATCTCAGATTTAAGGGAAGTCACCATTTTTAGCTAAGAACTATCAGTTTCTAGACTTTTTTAAAATTTTAGGATCGCTTCTATCAATAGCTCTGGCAGGCAGCTTTTTGGGGAGAGCCATATTCTCACAAATAATGAGAGAGAGGGAATGTGTGAGTGTGCAGAAGCTAGAAACCCCAAGCCACTGGACTGTAAGGGCAGATCTCTGGTGACCTGAGTCCACTCCCCTGTCCTCCCCTTTCCTCACCGGATGCTCTTGACTCCAGTTCATGCCTCAGCAAATCAGAAGCAATTGACACATGTCAGGAACGTGCAGGGAAAGTTGCAAATGGGTAAAACCCCGGCACTCAGTTTGGGAATGCCGAGGCTTCATCCTAATTACAAGCTAATGAGCATTGGAGACCAGGGCTCCAGGTGGCCTGCAGTGAGGCAGCAAGAGCATGCCCGAAAATGGCACACATTTTCATTCCAGAAACAGGGTCTTCTCAAATTATGTGTGTGTTGAATTGAAGGAATGGAGTGGACACTAAACTTTTCCTCTGAGAGTTTGCTCCCTAGGTTAAGGTGGAGATCAAGTCAGAAAAATACTTCATCTCTGGTATTATTATCTCCAGCAGCCCCTTTTGTTTGTTTGTTTGTTTTAAACACAAGCGCGCGCGCTCTCGAGCGTATACACACACACACACACACACACACACACACACACACACACTTTTCCTCTGCCCTAGTCATGCTGTTCTTGTTTGGTGATTAATCGGCAGTCTTTGGCTTTGCCCCAGGGATGGAAATATCCTTGAAGGTGACTTATATGGAGTGGTGTCAGCCCACAGAGTGATTCATCACATGTCTGAGAAGTTCACGTCTTAAATGACAATCTACCTTAACATCCCTTCTGGAGGGTTCCTTCTCGGTGCCTACAAGACCTTTTTCTTTAAAAGTGCTCTGTGTTCGGCTTGCATGTACAGTTCTTTCTTTTCAGTCAAACAAAAATAACGAGTGTTCCCTTTTTGATTTCTTTAAGCCTCCTTGTCTGACATTTATGAAGTGGTTCTCTTTAACATTCTAAAAATTTCCATGGTGGCCCAGTGGATGTTCTGAAATAGAATTTTGGCCATCGCCTCTTCCTTTCAAACCCCCCTGTTGAGGATGGGGTATTTACTCAGAGTGCATTTGACTGATGTTTCAGAGACATGTTTGTTCTTTGCTCCATTTCTTGGGGGACTTGGGAAAACAGTTGAGGAAAGGGCAGTGAAGGTTATTTCAGGACAGCTAATCTGCAGGGGAAATAACTCTTCGGGGAGTAAAGATGCTCAGACGCCCTGCTGGTATACCGTAAGTAATAGCCGGGTAATGACATCCCCGCGTTTTCCTTTCTAGCTACTTGCACGTGTTATGCTGTTTGCAACATCGTGGATGTGAAGGATCAAGCTGGGATTAACAAGTAACTTCATCTTTCCTTAACTGAGAAAAGCGCGAAGTGCTTCTGAAATGGTAGTGTAGAACGCTGTGGAGGATATGCTAACGTTTATTTTAAAAATAATCCACGTGTAGCTGCCATGGAAAACAGTATGGCAGATCCTAAGAACTTCCACGTAGAGTCACCATATGATCCAGGAATTCCACGTCTGGGTCTATACCCCGCGCCCCAAAATGGAAAGTAGGGACTTGAACAGATATTCATACATTCGTGTTCATAGCAGTGTTGTTCGCAATAGCCAAAAAGTAGAAGCAGCTCAGATGTCTGTCAAGAAATGATTGGTAAACAAAATGCAGTGTAGACATACAGTGGAATGCTATCCAGCCTTAAAAAGGAAGGGAAAATTTTTCTTAAGTTTTATTTTTAAATAATCTCTACACCCCACATGGGGCTAGAACTTATAGCCCCGAGATCAAGAGTTATACGTTCTACCAACAGCCAGCAGGAGCCTGCGAAGGAGGGAAATTCTGGCACAGGCTGCGGGATGGCTGAGACCTGGAAGACGTTCTGATGAATGAAGCCTCCTTCCAGAGGAGCAGTACTGCATGCTTCTCTTTATATGTGATGCCCACGGGGGTCAGCTTCCTCCAGACAAGCTAGAGAAGGCTGGTTGTCAGGGGCTAGGGCGAGGGAAGGGGGAACTGGTGTTTAATGGGTATGGAGTTTTAGTTTGGGAAAGTGAGAAAGTTCTGGAGATGGATGGTAGTGATGTCGCATGCCAAGGTGAATATTTAATGGTCCGAACTGTATGCTTAAAAATGGTCAAAATAGGGGGGCGCCTGGATGGCTCAGTCGGTTGATGTCCGACTTCGGCTCAGGTCATGATCTCATGGTTCGTGGGTTGAAGCCCCATGTCAGGCGCTGTGCTGACAGCTCAGAGCCTGGAGCCTGCTTCGGATTCTGTCTCCCTCTCTCTCTCTCTGCCCCTTCCCTGCTTGCACTCTGTCTCTCTTTCTCTCTCATAAATAAACATTAAAAAAACATTTTTTAAATGGTCAAAATGGTAACATTTATGGGGCGCCTGGGTGGCCCAGTCAGTTAAGCTTCTGATTTCAGCTCTGGTCATGATCTCATGGTCCGTGAGATAGAGCTCAACATGGGGCTCTGGGTTGACAATACAGAGCCTGCTTGGGATTCTCTCTCTCTCTGCCCCTCCCCCGTCAAAAAATAAACTTAAAACTAAAGTGGTAAAATTATGTTATGTAAAAGGATAATCCACGTATGCCAACACGTGTGTGTAAGCACCGACTGTTTCGGGAAGGACACGTGGAAACTGGTGCCAGTGAGTACGCCCATCGCCCGGGAAGCAGTGTTCTAGCACCAGGGGACGTTCTGTGCCTGTCTGTGAAGAGACAGCGGCTGCCCAGGGAACGTGTGGGGGACGAGGGAAGACATACTCATTGTATGCAGACTTTCATGCCTTTGGGTGTTTTTTGTTTTTTGTTGTACTGTGTGGCTCTGTTACCTTTTCAAGACATAAATTCAACTCTTCAGATCCAGTGTCAGTGAGGGTGATAAAAAGAGATGTCAGTTCCCTGGGGAACATTTTGGGGCCACAGACGGGCCGCCGCCCTGCAGAAAGGTGAGGACGGCGCGCAGTCTCCGAGGGGTCCTCACGGACAAAGAGGGGTGGGCTGGGTGGGGGGGGAGGAGAACACGCGGTTTACGTGAGCAGGACACGTTATCAATGTGTTGTATTCCGTGTGTCTCGTGTGTGAATGGGAGGAGGGGAGTGGCGATCTTTTCTAGCCTTCAGTGCCTTAACAGTTCTTCTTCTGAGGATGTGGCAGTGCCCTCCACCCCCCTTCCCTCCTCCCTAGCCTGGACTTGGCGCGCTCTCACCGGAGCCCGGAAGTCTAAGTTGGGGGAAATGCACATGTTTGGTTGAATCCTGCTTGCTTTTCTTGATCTACCAGTGGAATCCTGGAGCACACAGTGACAACCACTGAAGTCAGTTTATTCTTTGTCTCACCCCCTCCTGCCTCCTCCCCTGTATCCCCTCCCCTGACCCAGTAACCCACAATTCCACTCAACAGGCTGATGGTTGTTGATATTCTTCCCTTAGCTTATGTGCGGCGTCAGTGAGGAAGTGTGAAAAGAACTGATTAATGTCCGTATGTAGGACTAATGAAGAGAGCCTTCGGGGCTCTAAGGAAGGTGCTGGCCAGTTAGCCTCTCTGGGCTAGTTTCTCAGAAAATAATGAGGGGCGCCTGGGTGGCTCAGTCAGTTAAGCTTCCGATTTCAGCTCAGGTCATCATCTCATGGTTTGTGAGTTCAAGCCCCTCCTTGGGCTCGCTGCTGTAAGCGCAGAGCCCGCTTGGGATCCTCTGTTCTCCTCTCTCTGTCCCCCCCACCAAAAAAGAAATAAAAATTAAAAGAAAAAAAAATAATGGCCTAGAGGGGCCATTATCTTTTACACACAACTAGAGGGACTGCGCTCCATGTCAGCGTAGAGAAATTAACAGATTGGTAGGAAGAAGGGAGAGTAAAGGAGAAAATTTCTCTTGCTGTTGTAGAAACCAAAAGTTTGAGCTAAAGTCGTGAGCGGTGGTGGTCAGAATCCTTTTCTGGAGATAACGGATTAGGTTCTTTTCATTTTGGTTTGTCAGAAGAATAAGGAAGTCCTTTCCACCCCTGTTTGAATCACTTACAGGACATTTCTATCGGGTGTTTATTGGTCTTTCTCCGGCAAGGTGTGGATTACAGGTGTATTGTCCTGTTGCCTGTGGATTAAGGATGGGGAGGTGGCATTATGAGACCCCGCAGGCGTGGTGTCCTTGTTCTGAGAACTGGGAGGCATCCAGGAAAGGTGTGCGGCCCTTTTGGCTTGGATCATCTCTGTGGAAGGCAGGACCCCCCAGAACTGGATGCAAATCCCGGCTGAACACCCTTGCTGTTATCCCATAGAGGGAAGGAAAAAAGGACTCACTGCAAGTTTTCTTCTAAAATTAAAAGAAAATTAATTCATTGCCTTCTTGACTTCTGTCATGTCGTTTTTGAAGTTTAAGGACTCGGAGAGAATGAATGGCCTCCCACGGGCAGGGGAGGCCCCCTGGCTTTGCCGACCTCAGGCGCCGACCCCAGGCGCTGGGATCCTTGGAGCGGATCCGTGTTCCAGCATTCCTGTGCGGGGCCGCCCAGGAGTCCTTCGAGAATGAATGCGGGCTGTGTACCGGTGGAGGAGGGCGGAAAGAAACAGGTTTTTGAGAACACCAGCCCTTGTCTCTCTTGGCTGGGCATGTGCTTGGCTGATTAGTTGAGTATCTAAAAATCTGCGCTCAAACATAGAACAAAATGGATGTGAAGATCCTTAATCTTTTAGCTTTTTTTTTTTTTTTTTTGAGAGAGAAACTAACGTTTATTGGATGGAAACTCTGTGTTCTAAATATGTTCTTTGCCTCAGTTCTTGCACGATCTGGTGAGGCAGGCGATAGCAGTGATAAGGAACACTAATGGCAGACAGAACTGTGTCAGGCTCTCTTCTAAGTTTTTGTGTGTAAGATGTACGGATTTACTCCTCTGAGCAGCGCTCTGAGGAGTGAGAGAAGACCTCGGGTCGCTGAGGCACATAAAAATTAAGTCATCCAGGATTATACTTAGTTACCGACGGAGGCAGGACTCCCAGCTGGCTTACCCGTGGCATCAGAGGTGAGGAGGCATGTGTGACTTGCCCGAGGTCGTGGAACCCTAAGTGGTCAAGTTTATTTCTCCATATTTTCCATTTTTCAGGGATAGTAAGAGGTTTAGCTTTCCTTCCCAAGTTTTTTTGTTTTTTTTTTTACATTTATTTTGAGAGAGAGAGAGAGAGATAGAAGATGAACAGGGCAGGGGCAGAGAGAGGGAGAGAGAGAGAGTCTGAATCCCCAAAATGCTTTCTGCTGTCAGCGCGGAGCCCCCGATGCAGGGCTCGAAATCATGAACCGTGAGATCATGACCCAAGCCAAAATCAGGAATCCGATGCTTAACAGACTGAGCCAGCTGGCCACCCTTTCCTTCCCGAGTTCTTCTTAGCTAGCATAACCGGGGTGCCCTGAGCCACCCAGAGGGCCCATTTAGAAAGCTCTGGGATTTGATTCAACACATATTGAAATCAGAATTGAAATGGAGCCCCAGAATGGGCTGTGTGTGGCTCCTGGTGATCTTTTTTTCCAGGGCGGGGAAAAGTTCCACTGAGTCAGCCTCCGTAGGCTCCTGCAGCTGCTTCGGTTGGACCGTCTCTTTTCTTTTCAGGACAGAAAAAACAAAGGGAACCAGAAGGTCCAAAAGCAAAAGTCAAGAGAGACGTGGTAGGAGGACCAGCAACGTTCCCTGGGGGTCGCCGGCACTGGCTCAGGGTGTGAGCTCAACCTTGCCGTGACACGGACATCCCCAGGCTGTGCTTTCTGGAACCCTGTCCCCCAAAGCACTAGTTAAGTGGTACTTAGATTTCCAAACCAGATGACTTGCTTTGCGGAGCAGGATTTCTGCTTCTGGCACAGGTCATAGAGGCCTCGGAGAACCGGGCAGAGAACTTAACTTTTTCTGTTTTACAAACTTATTATTAATAACAGAGCAGTCAGGTCTTCTGGCCACTCTAGCAACTGCTGATATTTTTCTTCTTGTTGCATCTTGGGAGGAGCACCAGCAGTTTGCCGTGGGGATGCCAACTGGGGTTGGAAATTTCTGTGATGGGGGAGGAATTGGGAGGGTACCCATCAGAAGATCTTCCCAAGCAGTGGGTACAGTACAAAGGAAGGCAGTTCCAGAAAGGGCGGTGTGCATGCGTGCGTGCGCAGTTCCAGGCAGATAGGCCAAGAAGATGGTCTGATTGCCAAATGGATCGGAGCCCGAGTCTCCAGGTTTTCAAGTGGGTAATTGGAACAGGAAGGTGCCAAACGCAGGCCTGCTGGCGCCAGGAGAGGCGAGGTTTTCCGTTCAGGTTGGGTAGTCTCAGGGCCGGGATGGGTGCAAGTCAGAGAACAACTCCAAGCACCTGATATTATGTCCATGACCCGGGGTGGGGTCGGTGAAGAATAAGCACACACAATTTCCACTCCTGAGCAACAGAAAGCCTGGGGCTGGAAGGTGAAGACGGGCCACAGTGGAGGGGCAGCCCGAGCCGGTGGAATGAAGCAGACTGTGTGGGTTTGCTTCTCTGGGGATGGTGTCCCCGACATAGTGCCCGGGCTCTGGTGTCAGGATGCTTGGATTTATATTCAGGCTGTGTGGCCTTGAGCAAATTATTTAATACTTTTGGGCTTCAATTTCCCTATCTATAAAATGAGAATAATTATAAGAGTGACCTCATGAGCTTGATAGGAGGACTCACCTATTTTCCTCCTGGCTAAAAAGAAAAAGGCCTTGGCCCTGTTTCTTGCTTTTGGATGTGGTCTTGATACCCGGAACTGTAGCAGCTCTCTTGTACACGTGAGGCAATGGGCATGAGGGGAAAGGTCAGTATGCAGAGGGTGGCTGACGGGGTGGTTGGGATCCTTGACTCTGCCAGGTGGCTAGGCTGATGCCTCCCTCCAGACTTCCTTAGGTGAGCCGTTGCTGGTTGGGTTTACTGTTACTTGCAGCCAAATGTATCTTCACAGATACAAATCCATTACTAGACTAAACTCATTGAGGGCAGGCAATGACTTACTCACCCTGGAGCTCTCAAAGAGAACCCAACAGAATGCCCTGCCTATAGAAGGTGCTCACTGGTTTACGATAGGGAGATGGATGGTTGGGAAGAGGGGAAGGAGAGAAGGAGACAGAGTGGCATGCTGGTAGATATTTAACTATTAACTCTCCGGGGGAAAAAGTCCTGATTTGTAGGGGCACCTGGGTGGCTCAGCTGGTTAAACATCTAGCTCTTGATTTCACTTCAGGTCATGATCTCAGGGTTGTAAGATCTGGCCCTGTGTTGGGCTCTGAGCTGGGCATGGAGCCTGCTTAAGATATTCTCTCTCTCTCTCTCTCTCTCTCCTTTCATGCTCTCTCTTTCTCTTTCTCTCTCTCTCCCCCCCACTCCTCTCTCTTACACACACACATACACACACTCACTCACTCTCTCTTTCTCTCAAATAAAAATTAAAAGAAGAAAAGTCCTGATTTGTAACATTTGCCAATTTCCCTGGTGTAAATATCCCCACTGTGGCTGATAGCGAGTTACCAATGTGATAATCACTGAGCTCATGTTTGGGAAGAGACACATTCAATCAGTTCTTAATGAGCTAGTCCCAACCAGCCCTGGCTCACCGTCGGAGGGATGCAGGGAAAAAAGGAGGGAGAAAAGGGAAGACAAGGTCTATTAAAATTAATAGTAGTAATGATGGTAATAGCAATACTAATACTTAAATTTCTTGAGGGCTTACTCTGTGCCGATTTCTGCCCCAGGATCTTCTCAGTGGTCTTCTCACACCTCTTGGTGCAGAACTGGGTCCCAGTGGCCTTTTCTAGCTGCAGGAGAGCCGAGGAAAAGTGAACAGAGGGGCGGGGTGGGGGTGAATGTGCTGTAACTGGTGGAGACTGTTCATGTGTCATTGTGTAGAGCTGGGCCCTGTGCCTCTCTGAACACAGGCGGGCATTTGTTGGCAATGTAGGACGGCTGCTCAATGGGCAACTGAGAGTGTCCAAAAGGGCAAGATTTTCCAAGTAGAATGAGTTATTTTTCAGACACCCAAACTGACTTTTCAGCAAAGTTAACTAGCCCTGTTGTTATAAAATTTTTATTTTATTTTAATTTTTTTAACATGTATTCACCTTTGAGAGAGAGAGAGAGAGAGGGAGAGAGAGAGAGAGAGAGACTGAGCATGAACAGGGGAAGGGCAGAGAGAGGGGGAGACACAGAATCTGAAGCTGGCTCCAGGCTCTGAGCTGTCAGCACAGAGCTCGAACCCACAAACTGTGAGATCATGACCGGAGCCGAAGTCAGCCGCTTAACCTACTGAGCCACTCAGTCACCCCATCATCAGAATTTTAAAATTCTTCCCTGCCTTCCTTCATGTCTGTCCTCCACGCCAGACATCATAAACTGACCTTGTCCTTCATAGTAGAATAGTTGGTGTATCTCAACCAGATACCTACCACAGTGATAAATGAGGTGGGGAGAAAGGAAATGAAAACATGATTGCGCTAAAGCCTCCGGAAGAGAACACAAGCACCCTTAAGGTGCACATTCACGGCACTTGAGTTGGGCCTTGAAGTCCAGTGAGTTGGGCTGTCAAGTCCGGCGTGGGGCCGGGGTGGAGACTGTCTGTGGAGAGCGAGGTGGGAGGGTGAGGTGATGGGGATGTCTACTGCAAAATTCCTTCCTTATGAGGTCAGCTTCCTTCTTCACATTTATCCTCTCCGGGCACATGGCTCACACCACGATCCAGACTTACCATGTGCCTCCGGCAGGTGGAAAATCTATAATAAAGGAAAATGCCAAAATTGGGGCCATTGTTGGGGACAGAAGGCAAGAACCGTTTTGAGGGGGAGTTTTCTGTATCATCTGTAGAATTTTTGCAGATTTCATAGGCAGGTGTCAGTTTCTTTAAAAAAAAAAAAAAAAAGATTGTAAGTGATTTATCGGTTCTACTTCATCAGAAGCCCAGAGAGGAAAAGCAGAGGCAGAGGAGGAATAGGTGTGAGGAGATTAGTGATGCCACTCAGAGGACTCCCTGTGATGGAGGAGCAGAGCTCTGCTCCCCATCCCTGTGATGGAGACGGAGATGAAGCGTCGGCAGACCCAGGCTGTGCTTTGCAGTGACGACTCACTTCCGCTGGAAGAAACCCCAGAAGCACTGAGATTGGAAGAGGCCGTTGGCTCTCAGCGGGCTGTGCAGTGCACGCTGGGAGTCAGAGCCGACCCCTTGGGACTGTTTGTCAAATGATTTAGAAGCACCTGCTCAGCCAGTTTTGAGCTGACACCCAGGGGAGTGTTGGTTCCCGTGGGCTTTTCCGGCGTAGAATCTGCAACCCGCAGCAGACGAGTGGCACTGGTCCTTTGTCATTTGTAGTGTTTCTCCCTGGGTCACCTGGCGTTGTCCCCCCTTGGTCCTTCCTGTTGGGTTATAAAGCCTGAAGTGCTCTAAGTTAGCGATCGAGATCCGAGAGTCAGTCACCAGCCAAATGCCCCGGTCTTTCTCGACGCAGCATGGCAAATACTCTGTACTTTTACTCTGCCTTGGATACTGCCTGGTTCTTCTAAGGTCTGGGGATAGGGGGGGCAGACCTTTCCTTAGAGGGCCAGGTAGTAACCATTTTAAGGCTTTGGTGGGGTGCATGCTCTCTGTCACAGTGTCTCAACCGGGCAGTCAGTTGTAGAGCAAACGCATCCATGGGTGGAGAGTGGATGACTGGGCATGGCTGTCTCCCACAGCGGGCAGTGCGGAGGACTGACCTGCAGCCCACTGTTTGCTAGTTGCTGTCCTAACGGGTCAAAGATGGACCGGAAACATCCAATGTGGATGATGATGCATTGTAAAGGTCATGCGTTGTTACGCTACGAGGCCCTTCCCCACCAGAAATTAGAGGGGAGAGCAAACAGGGGACATCGGACCCCCTCTTACCCTGTTGGTGGTGATGTGGGGTGAATCAGAGGTGCGAAGGAGGCAGCAAAAAGGAGAAAGACCGGGGCATTTGGCTGGTGACTGACTCTCGGATCTCAATCGCTAACTTAGAGCACTTCAGGCTTTATAACCCAACAGGAAGGGCCAGGGGGGACAATGCCAGGTGACCCAGGACTTTAATGATATCACTCGTCTTGCCTGGACGCAGCCCCCGGAACTCCCGACGACATGGTGTTGGCATGACCTGTGGTGAGTGGACAGCCGGCCACAGGGTAATTTCCCCTCCAGGACTTTGCTAAAGCTTTCCTTCTCATTTCCTTCATCCTTCTAATAGTCTCGGTAAAGAGGATAATGTGGTGAGTGCCGACGACCCCCACTTGAGACCCATTACAGCTGATTCCTCAGCAGTTTTCAGACTCTGGCCTTATTGCCAAAGCAGCCCGCTCTGCTCCCTCGAAGTGCGGGCTGGGATTCACCAGCATTCCCTCCCAGACTGGGGAAAGCTCTGTGAAGAGAGGAAAACCGTTCTCCGTTTTACAAATAGGATTTCTGGACAGACTTTCAGCAGGGAACACGAACATGAGATTGCATGCTGCGCCCATCTGTTGTCACCTCAGCACCCGGAGGAGGGCGGGGTCAGCCTGGCACCTCATAGACCCACGTGCGGGTGTTAACCTCTCCCGAGGCTGACAGCCTGAGTCCCAGGATTCCCGGAGGAGGGGCAGGGAGCAGGGAGGTCGCCTAGCTGGTGTCTCCCTGCTTTGTAAACACCTGTTGGTTGTAGATTGTTGGAAGTAGTTCAGCTCCAAGCCACAAAAGCCCTGCTCGTGTTCCTGGAATCACCGCGTTTCAGTCACTTTGAGGTCTCGCAGGGGGAGGTGACGTGACCGCACCCCTTCTTTCCTGGCCTGTGCTGTGCTCGGCTAAGGAAGGGCTGGACTTACATATTTTGCTAATTATAGCAGTCAGATTCCTCGAGGTGATTTAACGGTGGGGGGCCCAACAAGTGTGAAGGGCATGTTTAGCTAAGCCGTGTGGGTTTGATAGCCATTTAGGGACCCGTAATGGAATCCGGAGCTCCAGGTGAGGCTGTGGGGAAGCAGGGAGGTGGAGGCAGCCTGGGGCTGCGATTTGGGCGGTTTGACCCTGAAGTGGGCTGGTGGTCTCCTTTCATCCAGCTTGCTTGACAGGGTGTGAAGTGGATACCCTGCCCCCTAGGCAGGGAGTTGCGGGGAGGCCATCAGGGTGCGGTGAGGGGTGCGGTTGAGGTTGGAAATTTGATCTGCAGGGTGTTCATTTATTCATTCAACAAGCATTTTTTTGAGTGATGTAGGCCAGTTTCTCAAACTTTTCATGTGTATACAAATCACCGGGCAATCTGGTTAAAATGCGGAGCCTGATGCAGTGGGGCTGGGGCCGGGGCTGGAGATTCTGCATTTCTGGATAGTTCTCGATGGATGCCAGTGCTGCCGGGCCAGGGACCAGACCCTGACGCCTGGTGAGAAGGTCGCTTTGGCGAGACAAGATGCGAACCCCAAGTGTGTCCCTGCCCCAGTGCCTCCGTGTCCCATCTGCCTTGCACTTGCCCTGGGTCTTTGCTTGGCTGTCTTCTTATTCAGGGCTCAGCTGCCATGTCACCACCTGAAAGAGACTTGTTTTCCCTGATGGCCCAATCCGAAAGCAGCTCCCCAAGTCTCTGGTGTGGCTCTTACACTTCTCTGATATTATTGCGTTTCATGTTCCTTTTCTATCTCCGTTAGAAAATGAGCTCTAGGGAAGCAAAGGATGTGGAGTCGTGTGTCCTGTTCACTGCTGTCTCCTCCTCCCACCCTCGGGTGTGAGCAGAGTGCCTGGCACCTAGTAGGTGCTCAGTAAAATGTGCAGCATGAAAGATCAGGTTTCCTCTCCCCAAGGATCCCACAATGACTATGATGTAAGGCACCAAGCACAGTACCTGGCATGGCGTGGGTCCTCAAGAAACATTAGCTGTGATGACCAAGGTGATGAAAATGGTGATGGGGGTGGCCGTAGTGGTTATGGAGAGAATGCCTAACTTTTCAGGGAGGGCTTCACATAGGAACTGCCCTTTGAGTTGAGTTTCAAAGGCGAGTAGTAACTCCTTGGGCAGTACACCAGTTATCAACGCTGCGTAACAAATTGTCACACATCAAGCAGCTTAAGACAGTCGGGGTGTGGGCGTGGCTTAGATGGGTCTTGGGCTTCAGGATGCCTCACAGGCTGTCATGGAGATGGCAGCCAGGGTGAAGTCTCATGAGAAGGCTTGACTGGGGAAGGATCTGCCTCCAAGCTCGTGTGGTTGTAGGCGGGATGTGGTTCCTTGCAGCCTGTTTGACCCAAGGCCTCAGTTCCTCCTGTCTGTGGGCTGGAGGCTGCCCTCAGTGCTCTGCCATGAGTGTGTCTATATTGGATGGCTCACAACATGACAGTTTGCTTCAGAATCAAAGGTGAGACAGTGGTGGCAAAATGGAGTGATATCCTATGTAACACCGCCACAGAAGTGACATCTCCTCACCGTCACTGAATCAAGATACTAAGGTAGCCCAGAGTCAGGACGGAAGCGAGATCACACAAGGCCATAAATACCAGGATTTGGGGATCATCGAGAGGGTCACCTTAGAGTCTGTCCCCCACAGGCGCCAAGAGGGACTACGGGTGGGAGAGGAGGGAAATGCTGAGCAATGTGAACAGCATGTGCAGGTGCACAGAGGTGCGAGGGACCAGGAGCTATTGAGGAGATGCCCTTTTTGATGGGTGGGACTGACCGGAATTTAGTGCAGTGGTTGGAGATGACAATGTACCTGGAGCAAGGACGCATGGGTCCCGGCACCACTGTTCCTGACGGTGACTGAAAGTATGCCCCTTGCTCTCACCTTCCATTTCCTCTGCTGCATGAAACGAGGTCAGGGATTTCACTTGGGTGCCAGGGAGCCTGGGCTTCCACAGAGGAATCTCAGGGGCTCCTGGTCATGATGGAGGATGGGAGAAGCATTCCCTCCCCCCCACCAGAGCAGCTCTGTTTCAATCTCTGAGACTGGCTTTTCTGCCCAGGGCTTTCTTTTGATGGAAGCTTCAAACAGGTTTCCTTAATGCCCAGCTTCTCATGGAGGGTCTCCTGTGCTGGTCCCTCCTGGCTCTGTCAGGGTTTGTGGGAGCTTGAGCCAGGACCAGAGAACCTTCAATCCTGAGCCAATGTAACTGATTGGCATTGTTTTCTTCCATTAGAGAAGTAGCAGTAGGAGGGGTTTGAGTTGAGGCTGTACTGGGGTTGCTGGGAAGTGGGTTGCTTAAATGATTAGGAAATCTTGTGTCTAAGCTTGTGATCAGAACTCTCTATTTCATTCATTGGTCCACCCAGTCACTAATGTGTTTGTTCATTCAACGCGGTGTTAGGCGCACAGTGTTCAGTGTCGTCATGGCACCATCTCAAGTTCACTTCCAATGTGTTTTGTTAATGCTAAGCATTTGGGGTAGGAAAGTTTGATCCCAGCCCTGTTAGGGATGCAGGTAATAATCCAAGTTCGACCCGCTTTGTGCCTTACTGTCTAGAGGAGGGCAGGGAAACTCTTCCTTTGACATCACTACATCAGGGTCATTGTCCCTTCCTTTTAAGGGACTCAATGAAAAGGAGTACCTGTGGGAGAACGGGGAGTAAAGATGAGTAGGTAAGGAGGCCTTGACCCCTAGAAGAGGGAAATATATTGTTGTAATAGTGTTTTCACTTGTTAGACTTATAGGTTATATTCCACTAATCTGGAATGACCAAGAAAGAAATCTTTTGCTCTCTTTTTAGACGGGTGGTATATACCTCTCACTTGTCCTCTTTCCCTCTCACTTCCTGTCTTCCTCTAGGTGCATATATTTTGTAATGTTTATTTGTTTATTTTGAGAGAGAGAGAGAGGAGAGAGAGTGCACAGGTAAGCAGGGGAGGGGCAGAGAGAGAGGGAAAAAGAGAATCCCAAGCAGGCTCTGTGCTGCCAGTGCAGAGCCTGACAGGGGGCTGGACCCCACGAATTGCGAGATTATGACTTGAGCCGAGATCAAGAGTTGGTTGCTTAACCGGGGTGCCCCATTCCTCTCTGAATATTTTGAACTTTTATCAGTGATACTGCTTTTCCTAGGACTCAAGAGTGACAGCTGGTCCTAGTTTTGGAACTAACAGCCACTCACCAGCTGTGGGACCTTAGAGTCACTCAACCACCTGGAGCTCAGGTGTGGAGGAGGGGTTTGGGTTCCATGATCTCTAAGCCCCTCACGACAAGACCTGGAGGCTGGGTTCTCTCTGACTGCTGTCTCTGCAAGTGTTAAAACCCATCAACTCTCGCTCCATGAAACAGCTTGTCCCTGAGGCCAACCAGCTGGCAAGGGGCCTGTCCTTAAGAGCAGCAGGTTGGGGCCGGCAGGCTCACAAAGGAGGTCTCTGGGGAAGTCCAGCTCCCTGCTGCTCAGTGGGCAGGGGGTACAGAGCCCTCTCTGCCTGCTGGGCAGGCAAGGAGCCCTGCATCAGCGGTAAGGGGTTGCTGAGACAGGGAGGGGGGAAGCACTTCCAAAGGCTGACTCTGGAATACTTGGCAGGTGATTCCAGAGGTGCAGGGCATGGAGCACTTTCCTAGGATGAGCTTTGGAGGGACATGGAAGACCACCCAGAAAAGAGGAGTCCTAGTAATAACACTGGTGCCCAGTTCTCTTCTGTGCAGATTAGCTAAGCATATTATCAATAATACCCAAGAGAGCATGGTGCCCCATTTTACAGAGGGGAAACTGAGGCTCACAGACCTGGAGGAGCCTGTTCCAGAAGTGCTGGAGCTAAGATTAGAGGCAGGTTGGTTTCCAGAGCCTCTCTCTTCCATGGCCCCCAGCTGAGTGACGGGAGAGGGCCAGAGGGGAGGGCTGTCCATGGTTCTGGAGCTTAGGTCGGGAGGGTTACTTTCCTAGGGCTACCAGAACAAATGGCCACAAACTAGGTGGCCCAACACAACAGAAATGTATTTTGTCACAGGTCTGGAGTCTAGAAGTCTGAAATCAAGGGCTAATTCCTTCTGGACGCTCTGCGGAAGAATATTTTCCGTGTCCTTTTCCTGACTCCTGCCAATTGCTGCTAATCCTTGTAGACACATCTCTCCGATCTCTGCCTCTGTCTCCACATGACATTCTTCCCGTGTGTTCTGTCTTCACATTGTGGCCGTCTCTGCGTTCCTGTGTCCACATTTCCCTCTTACAAGGATGCCAGTCATGGGCTTAGGGCCTCACCCACTCCTGTATGACTTGATCTTAACTTGATTACGTTTGCAAAGACCTCTGTCCAAATAAGGTCACATTCATAGGTAGCCAGCAGTTCCGACTTGGGCATATCATTTTGGGGGAACACAAGCTAGCCCACGGTAGGGGAGAGAGTGGTAAGGCAGGAATAGGCGGAGACGGGGTAGGGCACCTGCACAACTCGGACCCCTGAGGCTGGACTGGCCGGCTCATGGGGGGGCCTGTGGCCCTGCTACGGACTTTGGATCAGTCCTGGACTAGGAATGGGCAGGGGGATGGGGGGGTGGCTCTTGAAGTGAGGATGTGGGTGTCGGGCTGGCACTGTGAGCCCTGGGAGGAGGATGCGTAGGGCAGGGATAAGAGGGGCTCTGGGTGCCACAGTGGGTCTCACCTAACAGCCCTGTGGTGAGCTGGGTGGAGCACAGGGGCTGGTGGAGGGATGGTGAGAGGCAAGGGAGGCTGGCGAGGAATGTAGGTAGTGGAGTAGGCAGAGCTCGCCCTTGAAGGGAGAACATTTGCTGAGTGAATGAGGAGTCAGTAGGGAGGAAGGGGGCACTTCCCCCAGAAGCACCAGCCGGCATGGGGTGGGGGGAGTCCATGAGATCACTTGGCGTCAGACCCCTGGGCTTTGTCTCCCAGGGAATGCAGGAACTGGCCTGCTTAATCTCGAAGCTTCCTTCTGGCTCTAGCATTTCAGGGGTTCTGGGATTCTAAGGGCGCAGGCTATGGCAGTCCCAGAGAGCTCCCGGGGGAGGTGGTGTTGGCTTGGGGCAGGAGAGCAGGGAGGTGGGGAGGGTGTTTCAGCCGGGGAACGGCCTGTGCACCGGCCCAGGGCTGGACCCACATGCACCTCCACCTGCAGCCGGGAAAGGACTGGCTTTGACTGAGCTGAGTGAGCCGAGCGAGCCTTCCCCCGGACAGCGGCGGCTCCTGCCCTCCTGTCACGGGCATGTGCAATTACTGTCCCTCATCAATATTTTAGTCTCTGCTTTCACAGAGCGGCTCCCTCCGCCTTTCTGTCTTTCTGGGCAGCCTCGGGGAAATAAAGGGAAGACCTGACACATCGCAGCTGGTGGGCCTGCCAGAGCGGGGCTGCGGGGGTTCCCGGAGTCTTGGCGTCTGATCGAGAGGCTTCTGGAAACAAAGCACCCAGTCCCTCCACCTGCAGGTTGTCCCCCCTCTGCCCCCACGCCCCTCCCGAAGTATGTAACATTAATTCCATTGTGCTGTCATCCTTTCTTTACCCAGAAACTCTTCATGCCAGGGCCTCAGGCACCAGGAGCATCTCTAATAGAGACTTTTCAAAAATTTTTCCAAGTTGTTGCCAGAGGTGAGGGGTGCAATTCCGGGGGTGGGGGAGGGGGCGGAGGCTGTGGAAAGGTATAGGCTTGCGGTTAAAAAACAAGTCAGCCCTGAGGATGTCGTGTCCGGCACATGTTGACTGTAGGTGGTAACGCAGGTGCTCAGGTCCCTTAGACCGGGGCTAAAGGTTTTATCACAAGGAAAAGATCTTGTAGCTTCTGAGGAACGTTAACTCGTCGTGGCGATCATTTCACTCTATCTACAAATGTTGAGTTGTTATGTGGTGCAACTGAAACTAATGTAATATTATATGTCCATTATATTTCAATTTAAAAAATAAGGTTTATTTAATTTTAAAAAATTTAATGTTTATTTTTAAGAGAGAGAGAGAGAGAGACAGAGTGCGGGCAGGGGAGGGGCAGAGAGAGAGGGAGACACAGAATCCGAAGCAGGCTCCAGGCTCTGAGCTGTCAGCACAGTGCTTGACATGGGGCTCGAACCCACAAACGGTGAGATCATGACGTGAGCCGAAGTCAGAAGTTGGATGCTTAATTGACTGAGCCACCCAGGAGCCCCTGGAGAAAATATTTCTTTAGTGGTTTAAGCTTTCTTCCTAAGCAGGAGAGTCACATACTCAGCATAGAGAAACAGTGCAATTGATTCTCCATCTGGTGTCAGTGCGGAACCCTTGTCTCCTGCACGTGGACAGTATGTGGCTGAGGGCAGGGCTTACGTCACACAAGTTTGGGTTCCCCGCTGGGAGGCAGGTGTGTGTGTGGTTCCTCAGGGTTAAGCAGTAGGGTGGGAGTGGAGCAGCACTCCCTGCTTCTGGAACATGGTGGCTGCACTCCCTTCTGGCACTCTGGGCCTTGGATACCTCTGTAGGCATCTTCCTTTCAGCTGTGAACTCACAGATAAGAACATTGTCTTGGCTTATTTGCTTGTTTGTTTTTTTAATTTTTTAAAATTTTTATTTATTTTTGAGAGATGGAGAGAGACAGAGCAGAAGTGGGGGATGGGCAAAAAGAGAGGGAGACACAGAATTCGAAGCAGACTCCAGGCTCCGAGCTGTCATCACAGAGCCCAACACAGGGCTCAAACTCATGGACTATGAGATCACGACCTGAGCCGAAGTCAGAGCTCAACCTTCTAAGCCATCCAGGTGCCCCTATTCATTTGATTTTTAAATCTCTGTATCGTCACAGTCTTGCACAGTATTCGGCACATAGTACATGGTCAACAAATTAATTTATCCACTTCTTTTTCAGATACTTAGCACTCACTAGGTGCCAAGTTCTGTTCCAGATGCTAGAGATACAGCATTGAACTGAACAAAGTTCCTGCTGTTGTGAGGCTTCCATTCTGGTGGGCCAGATTGTCCATAAATAAACACATGCATGGTAAAGAACATAACTTTGGGTAAAGAAGAATGCCATGAAATCAGGGTTAGGGAACGGGGTTTGGGAGAGCTATTTTGGAAGGAATGATTGAGGAAGACCTCTCTGAAGAGGTGGCTTTTGAGCAGACACTTAAGGGATGCGAAGGGGTGAGCCATGTGAAGTCCTGGGGGGACACCAAGGATCAAGGCTCAGAGGTGGGAATGAGCTTGGCCTGTGGGAGGAATGGTACGGCTAGAGTGGGATGGGAGGGGTAGGCAAGGGGTAGATCAAGCAGAGTCTTCAAGGTCAAGGTTGGGTGTTTAATTGTTTACAATCTAGGTTTACAGTGATCTGATGCTTGTCAAGGGCATTTAGAAAACTGAAATACTATTGTAAACAGAGGGCAGTTGTATTAATGTTATTCCTGTTTGCAGTTTATCCACTGTTCATATACAGAAAAGCATAGCTGTTAGAATTAATCTTAAGAATTAAACATGGCGGAGAAATAGTTGAGCCACTGGTGGGACTTACTGCTGCCATGAACAAGGATCAGCACCAACAATGCATCTTGAAACAGGGGTGGGTTGGGGTGGCCTAGCAGGCCACCCCTGTTATTTATGGTGCTTTATATTGGGTAGCAGAAAAGTCACCCGGACTTGAATTTAGAAGAAGGTAAGGTTTCAGTTCCAGTTCGGCCACTTACGGACTAATCTCGCTTGAGTCATTTGTCCTCTCCAAGCGTAGCTTGTGCAGCTGGTGTCCTTGTTCTGCTACTCCGTAATGCACGAGAAAACCTTTCGTCAACGGTCACCACTATGAACCCTTCTGTTAGACCTTCTATTCAGGGGCCACAGTTTATACATCCTGGGTTCCTTGGACTTGGAGAATGCTGGGGCGCTAGGAGGTGCTCTTTGAATTTTTTGCAAATTGAAATCTGCTGTGGACAGTGGTGTTCCTTGGGGACAGAGCCTGGAATACAAGTGTCCCATAACTTGGAAAAAGACCCCTAGAATTGGAGCTCAGACACTCTGGGTCTTTGTGGCTTTGTGAAGATCACTTAGCTTCTCTGTGGACCTTTCCCCTATCTCTGAGGTGGGTAAGATAATTTTACCAACCTCACCTGGTTACGAACGATGGAAGTTCATCTCTCACAACAGTCCTGACATGGGCTGCTGTGATACCCACTAGTGTCAGAGGCCTAGATTCCTTCCGTGTTGTTGCTCTGCAGTCGACCTTCCCTATGCAGTCCAAGATGGCTCTCCTCTATGTCCATAGTCCTCCAGGGCCGGCGTGTCCTGGAGGTTGACACGGTGCTTCTGCTCATGTGCTATTGGCTGGAACTGGGTCATGTGATCTGCTCTCTGCAAGGGAAGGTGAGAACTGTAGTCTTTATTGTAGATTATTGTAGATGTCCGACTCCCTTTTTAATCCTGTGTAAGTGAGATCACACTTTGAGGGGCAAATCACGTCTCTGCCACAACCCAATAAAAGATGTTTCTGAACCTTGAAATGGAAATGATTCATGGATCACTGGCAGCTTGAATTGGAAATGATTTTACTCTGCTGGAACCTTCTAGAAACAATTTCCCACATTTTCTGTTTTCTTATTATTGTCATTAAATGCTTGCTCAGTGCCAGCTATTGTGTTTCACGTGCACAAGTTCCAGTCAATCCCTGTAGCAGTCTTATGAGGTATGCCCCATTTTTGAGATGGGGAGACTGAGGCTTAAGTCAGAGGAAGGATTTGAACTCGGGTCTGTGGGACCCCAGAACATGTACCCTTATTATCTCATTGTGCTCAGTCTGTCCTCTCCTGGCTGGGGGCCTCATTTCCAGGAAGTCTGGGTGCAGAAGACAGACCTGGATCTTCCTAACAGTTTGCTGTCATGTCATCTACAGAGAATAGAATCCATGGGCAGCAAAGGGCTTTGAAAGCTGGCCCAGTGGGTGACTTGAGAGGGTCACCTGTCCGGGGAGGTAGAGTGACAGGACCAGGGGCACTGGCTTCAGGTGGATGGATGTCGTTTAGAAATAACCAATCAGCATGAGATTCAGACTCTGAGTCCCTTGGAGTCATCTGCAGCGCTGTAAAAATAGGGGACAATGAGGCTGTCTTCCCTCTGCTTCTTGGTCACTCTGACAAGAGGTAACACAGGGCCCACGCAGGGGCCTGAGCCTTCTCTTGGCCTGTCTGGGTCTGCCCATCTCTGGCCCTTTCTGGATCAGAGCAGAACTTTAAAAGTGTCCTCTGGCTTCAGTGACTGTGCTTTCCTATTAATTTTGCAAATTGGTCAGGTTTAGTGTGTTCAGAATTCAGATACATTTGCATATTTCTCAATGGTATCAAATTAATTACCCAGTGACAGGTTATTGTATCCTGGTTCAGTTGCAGAATTTTAGAGCTCAAGAGAGGGCACTTTGGACATGACTTAGTCCAGCCTTTATCTCACGGAGGAAGATGCTAGAAGACCAGAGTGGTTGCCTGGCCTACCCAGGGTCACACAGCTAAGTCCTATCAGGGCTCCATCTTTGGACATCCTACTTGAGCATAAGGAGGGACACTGCTTTGTGAATTCCCATGCCTCCAGTAGGCAAGAGAACTGTTAGTTCATGGTGGCCGGGCATTTGTCTGCTTCCTGGCGGCTTCTTGAAATATGGAATGGGCTAGAGAGGCATTTCTAGCTCTCGGCTATATGTTTGTTTAACGTTTTGGTGCCTTAGTTTCCCCATCTGTAAAATGGCCACAATAGCAATACAGCACACCTTGCAGAGGGTAGTTGTGAAGTTTAAATGAGTTGATAGCATTTAATTTGTTTAGATCATGTGTAGCATGAAGCAAACACTTGAAGTGTGAGCTACTGTTTCTTCTATTATAACCCTTTTCCTACTCCCTCGTGGGGCTCCATGTTCCCTAAAAACTCCTAGAGGTCCTTGTCTTTCTCTTGCGTTGGTACTTCTGGAGTCACATCACAAGCTTAAAACCGTTCCGTGTACCTTGATTATCTCCACTGCTTTTTACATGTATTATTCAATAATAATGCTCTCCTCTCCCACAAGTTGAATTCCAGCTTGTTCTAGCGACCCAGAACTTGACTTTCTCCATGATTAGCTGGCACCAGAGAAACTCACCTGTCTGTCTGAGGCTCGGTGTGGCCTGGTGAAAATGGGGTTCTGGCTCTGGACCTGGTGGACGTTCTGTGGATGTTTGTTCTTGGCGGGTTTTTGCACATAAGAAGGGGCTCTCCGGTGACCATTGGGTTGTGGGTCAAGAGGGACACAGTGTGGGCTCTGCAGGGCTTTGGCACGTGCCAGGGGCTGCTGAACGTACCTTGTAGGGTGCTCGCTTGTCAGGTCCTGCTTACCTGTGGGGCTCAGGGGGCCGCTGCTGAGGTGAGGGTGGAGGAAGTTCTCAGAACAGACATTGAAGACGAGGCTGACTCAGATGGGAAGGAGGTCCCGCCCCCCCCCCCCCAGGGATGCTGTCCCGTGGGACCCAATCTCTGTCCGGCCTCCCCTCCTTCCTGCAGCTCTACCGACAGCGCAGCCAACGCAGGGCCAGCTGGGGTCTGGTTCCCCTGGGGGTCTCCTCTGCATCTCGTCCTGGTTCAGCGGACACAGTGTCCCCTTTGCAGATGGGCCCATCTGGGGCTTTTCGTGTAGCATCTGAATGCCTGGCTTTGCATCCTAGCCCAGCAGCTGTGTGGCTGCCCATCAGGTGCCTAGGACCACATGTGAAATAAATATGCCTTGAAGGAACCGTTGCCTTGGGTAAGTCACTGCATCGCTCAGTGCCTCAGTTTCCTATCTGTACAATAGAGATAATAGGGCTCACTTCATAGTGTCATTGAGACAGTACAGCGATGGTACTTCTGAAGTCTGAATCATGGTGCCCCCGTGAGAGTGGGTGTGCCAGGGATTTAACCGCTATTTTTATGTTCCTGTCACCCAACTGCCCAAGGCCTCTGGAGCCTGGTTCCTTCTTCACGTTAAGTGCCATCAGATCCTATGCGTTTTCTCCCCAAGTCTGCCTGAGGATGAGATGGCACACAATGGGAATTTGTGATCCTTCTGCCAAGGTATTATATCCCCCCAACAAAACGTTTGTCTTTCACCCCTGAGGGGGCCTCTTACAGTGGGGACTTGAGGCTTCCTGGTGGCAAATAGAACTGGCTGTGGTTGTGTCTGACTTCCATCCCGGAAGGGCCTTTAGAGCCCTCCCTCTACGGCCCCTGGTTTTGGGGGGACTTTAGTAAATCGCCTGCTATGTATCGTGTGGGGCTTAGAATGCCCCCTCCCCCAGTGAGGAGCCAGGAAGGGGGCTGCAGGCAGCAGGGCCTGGGTGGAGGAGGACAGAAGGAACCCCCGCGCACGCCAGGGCCCAGGGGGAGGGGACAACTAATTAGGACGCTCCGTAGTTGGTCATTTGGTGTTCTTCCCGGAAGTCCCTTGAGATTGGGCAGCCCCCCGGGCATCTCTGGGGCATGAAGGAGCACAGCGTACGGCTCTCTCCTGGGCAGCTGGGGCAGGCCTGGGGGGAATCGGGAATGGCTGCCCAGGAGTGGGGACAGAAACGTCCAGACCCCGTGTGGACGAGTTTCTCAGAAGAGTGGGATGGGCAGTGTGGGAACCACATTCCTGTTCTTTTTGCATCTTCTTTTGGCTTCTCTGTCTAGGGCCTGTCAACATTCCAGATCCTCTGCCCCGCCCCAGCCCAGCCCACCGGGGCAAGTCCAGTCTACATTACTGCAGCACGGAAGGAACCGGGCTCTGGGACCTTCCTGTGGGCATTCACCTCACGACTCTGAGCCTGAATGTCACTGCCGTAATTGGAATCTAGAATGTTCTCACAGACAGGTCTTGAGTCTTCATGGTCTACTTCTTTCTCTGTGCTCTCAAGCTGTCTTTAGCTCCATAGAAGTCATTATGGTCACTTGTGTGAAATTCCCTTCTCTTTTCGTTTTTATGTTGCATGGATGGGAGTCAGTCTATAAAGTGAAAGTTCCAATTAAAGAAAATGATTTTAGATTCTCAGAGGAGTTATTGTGCCCTTTTCAGCTCTCCCAAATTGCTGGGGAGCCGTTTCTCCTCGTGACCCGGAGCCCGTGGTGTGGGCTTGCAGGGAGCTGGTGGGACTGGACACATGGGCTCTTCTCAACACAAATAGCACTTTTTTCCTCTATTTGTAGCAAAAGGACTGCTTTGGGAGGCAGCTGTCCTCACCTCTGTGCCACCGATGGTGCAAAGGGACAGCTTTGAACCCACGAGTGTGGCCTTTGTATAGCTCTGTGCTCAGAATGTTCATGCTAATAGGCCTTCAGAGCTTCTAAAATAGCCTCCACCCCGTTTCAGACACAGATGAGGATTCCAGATCTTAGAACTGTCAAGAGGGGTCCTGTGGGCTGATCAAGGGACCGGCAAACATACATCCCGTCTCTCCTTAGTGCGACCACATCAGACGTCACTCCTGGACCCCAGCACCTTTCTCTGTGCTGAACCAGAGTGGGGCCTTCGACTCGGTCCCGGGCAGTGCCCAAGCCTGAGAACCCTACGCCTTTGCAGTTCTAGAAACCGAGACCCAGAGTCTTAGGAGTTCAGCTCAAGGCAGCTCTCCTTGTTAGGTGGCTATAACGTCCATGCATGTACATGTGTGCACACATACACATGCGTGCTCTCACACACATAGACACACGTTCCTATATATGAACTTCTCTCCCCACACCTTTGTTTTTTATTTTTATTAAAAATTTTAAAAAATGTTTGTTTATTTTTGAGAGAGAGAGCATCAGCAAAGGAGGAGGAGAGAGAGAAGGAGACACAGAATCTGAAGCAGGCTCCAGGCTCTAAACTGTCAGCACAGAGCCCGATGCGGGGCTCGAACCCACCCACAAACCGTGAGATTGTGGCCTGAACCAAAGTCGGACCCTCAACCAACTGAGCCACCCAGGCACCCTTAGTTTTTATTTTTTAAGGTTTATTTTATTTTCTTTTTTTAAAGTGTTTATTTATTTTTGAGAGAGAAAGGGAGACAGAGCATGAGCAGGGGAGGGGCAGAGAGAGAGTGGGACACAGAATCTGAAGCAGGCTCCAGACTCTTGACTGTCAACACAGAGCCCGACGCAGGGCTTGAACCCATGAACCATGAGATCATGACTTGAACTGAAGTCAGATGCTTAACCAGCCGAGCCACCCAGGCAGCCCATCTCCCCATACCTTAAATTTGTTTTTTTACATTTATTTATTTTTGAGAGACAGAGACACAGCATGAACAGGGGAGGGTCAGAGAGAGAGGGAGACACAGAATCTGAAGCAGGCTCCAGGCTCTGAGCTAGCTGTCAGCACAGAGCCCAACGTGGGGCTCGAACCCATGAACCGTGAGATCATGACCTGAGCCGAAGCTGGACGCTCAACCAACTGAGCCACCCAGGCGCCCCTCCCCATACCTTTAAACCTGAGGTTCTCCATCAATTCCAATTCAGCAGAGGCAAAATTTGCTGATGTGTCTAAAGAATAAAGCGTGCTATCACAACGATAAAATGCTGTCACCACATTCAAGCTGCAGGAGCCTTCGGGAAATGGAGCCACATGGGTCAGACGGGCCACGTCACACAGAACAGACAAAATGCATCCACGATTGCGGGTGACTGACGACAAGTCAGACATTTTTAGGTAGGCAGGGAGATGCAATTCCAGAATACCTTTGATTCTATCAGATCTGGCAGAAAATCCCGTCCTTTCTCAGACGGCAGAGAAAGGTTTGTTTCAGCAATGGGCTTCTCTTTGGATAGAAGGCTGTTCCGTGGGTGTGCAGGGCCCGTGTCACTGCCACTCCTTCCCCGTCTCCTCTCCTCTTTCCTCATGTTCTTCAAGACCCAGGTCCCTCCTGTAGGAAACTCCCCTCTGCTGAGTGCCCACAGCACTTCTCGTCTGCTTCAACTCCTGTCAAACTAGACTGTTCCCCGTGACACATTTCCAAGCTCTCCTCGGCCGCAGGCTCTCTTGAATCTTTTGCGTCGCTCCTGGAGGTGTTGAGCAAGGTCCCTGGTCCGTGGCGGGGCCTCTCCGAGAGCCAGGTGGAAGGTTTAGAGGTCTCCCAGGGCCGGTTGCCGGGGGAAAGGCCCCGTCTGTCTGTCCACACCAGCATGCAGAGGGTTGAGCTGGGCGCCCAGGCTGCCGTTCAGGACGGTGGTCTCCTGGCCTTCCTGCCCCATGGATGCTTTGGTGCCTTGACCAGAGGGAGGCAGGCTCTCTGTCGCTGCGGTGTGCTACTGCTCTGCTAGCTGCCCCATGGAACAGCCAGAGGCACCGCCCCGGTGGGCTTCACTCTCCCACTCTACATGCATCGGCTCCCTTAGCTCCCAGCCCAGCTGCAGGATGGGGACAGAGGGGACTGGAACCGCAAGCCAGGCCATTTCTAATGTAGTTCTGCTTGCTGCGCCTTCACTGATGAGCTGGAGGTCAGCAACCACGAGCAGAGCTAGGATGGGGCGACAGTGGCTCGTGGCTGGCTACCTAGTTGCTTCCCAGGACTGTCATCTTGACATTTTAAAAATGTTGCTGTGGTGGGAACTGCTGATGGGACACCCCCTAGAGATCCAGGGACGGCAGCCAACGGTCATAGGTTGCTATTACGTACTGTGAGTTTCACATTTATTAACTCACTTAAGGCTGACGGCAGCACGAGCACCATTTTATAAAGAAACGTAATCTCAGAGAGGTTAAGTAACTTGCCCAAGGTCACACAGGAAGTAAGTGGGGCTGGGAATCCATCCTGGGCAACGTGGATTTATACTGTCTGCTCTAAACCAGTTCTCTATATACTGCCTTTCTGCTTCTAAAATAAAAGTTGAAACCTTCCCTTGGAGATCCTTAAAATGGAAATAAGTCATACGCTCTTTAGTGTTAAGTATGTAGCTCCATTTATTAAGTATTTCCTTACTGAGTACTTCCAAGTGTACCACACGCTCTTTTAAGTGCTCTTAGAAAGCCCCTTAAGCCCCGCAGCAGCCCTGCGAAGTGAGCATTACTATTATTCCCACACGGATGAAGGAACTGCGGCCAGGAGCGGTTAGTAACCAGGCCGCGGTCACAGCCAGGATGCGACAGGGCTGGGATTGGGATCCACTAGTCTGCTTCCACGTCTACACACAGAAGTAAAACTGCTAGTTCCAAAAACTGAACAAGACAAACTTGTCTGCTTGGTTATTCTGGGGGAAGAAATTCTAGGGATAGAGACCCTCTGGAGTTAGCCTCATTAGATAGTAGAGCTCAGCTCACAAGACTCCTCAGATTTTCAGAGTGTTTTCTATTCCGAATGAAAGAAAATGGCAAATACCACCTGTTGAATTTGCTTAAAGGAACAGTCATCGGGGTTTGTGGATGGGATACTCACGGACTGGCCTCCATTACATTCTCAGGGTTCCGTGCTGAGCAGTTAACTTTAACCCTTAGAGGAGAGCTCCTGGGGGGGGGGGGCCTGGTTTGATTTTGAAGTTTCCTGACGCGCAGCTCTGTAACAGAGCCCAGCCGAGGATGCTGGGGGCATGGCGAATGTGCTGGGTTGATTGGAAATTGAAATCTTAGGCCTGGGATAAGAGGATAATGGAATGGGGACATTTTCCATGTGCCTGCCCCAGCTCGGGGGCCATGAGCACGGAAGGTGATGGCGGTGCAGGCATCACAGGGGTGGTGGCGTTGGCCACGCCGTGCCAGGAGCCTCCACCGCCCGGCTTTCTTCTTCTGAGGTCCAGTGCCCAGGGCTGGACTCCTGATGCTGCTTCGTAATCCTGCGATACAGTTGGTGGGAAGGACAAGATTGCGAAAGAAACTGTCTGCAGTCAGAGCCCTTGGCCATCTGAGCAGCCCCATGCCACATTCTGCCAAATTGCTAAACTCAAACAGTTAACGGACTTGACGTGTCTGACAGCCTATGAAACCAACACACCCTGTGTTTGCTCTCCCTGGTGGTGTCAGAGGAGTTTGAAATGAGCATCTGTGGAGCGAGGCTGTGATCCAGCCCTTTTGAGAGGCTCTAAATTCAATCAGTGGCTTTCTCTCCTCCCCCAACCTGGCTGCTTTCCAACACCCCCCACCCCGCCCCTACTCATAAAGGGTTAAGTTTCACCAGAGTCCAGCGGAGGTACCTCTTTCTCTCCTTCACCCACGCCCTGTTTGTTCCCCTCCCCATCATCGTCTTTGTTGTTCTTACTGTCTACGAGAAAGTTGACTCATTTTTAACATTTAACAAGCCTTCTCCCTCCCACTAGTAGGTGTGTGAGCAACTGGGGGTTTTTTACCATCTGTGAATGCTCCACACTCCCAGCAAATTCTCCTCCTGCTTTTGCAGCGCTGTGCAACCCCCCCCAAACCACATGCCTTCTCTGTGTCCCATCCGCCTTCTCTCACTGGAGGAATGGAGCTGGCTGGTGGTGGGAGTGGGGTGACCTCAAAGAGAAGCCCACTCCTTTCCTTCCTTCCAGAAAACCGGGCCAGGCAGTTTGTGTTAGGGATAGAGACGTGAGAGGGCAAGTCCATGCCCTGAAGGAGGCCATGAATTTGGGAGGAAAGGCAACAATATGGAGGCTACTGATTACCGCTGTGTGATGAGTGGCCAGGCACTGTGCTGGGCAGTGCACTTTACCAGAATGGTCTTCTTAATTTTTTTCTAAAGTTTATTTATTTATTTGAGAGAGACAGAGCAAGTGGGAGGGGGACAGAGAGAAGGGGGGAGAGAGAGAGAGAGAGAGATTTAAGCAGGTTCTGCACTGACCGTGGGGCTCGAACTCAGAACCATGAGATCATGACCTGAGCCCAAACCAAGAATCAGACGTTTGACCAACTGAGCCCACTTACCAGAATGGTCTAACCGCATCCTGTGAACACCTGTGAGCTTCAGACATTTTCTTCCCTTCGTTTGAGAGATGAGAAAATGGCAGGGAGGAAAGGTAGGAAGACCAAGGCGGCATAGCTCGTGGGTGGCGGTCTCGGTTGTCTGTCTGCAGAGGCCAAACCACATTGTCTATGAAACGCCTGCTGCATCGCACGTAGCAAGGGCTTGCACACGTACTGTCTTTCAGTCTCCATGAAATGCCCTCAGGATGGTTATATTTGGAGGTCATGGCTCGCTGAGGGTCACGTGGTAGGAGGTGACAGCTTGAGACTGATACCTAGGGTTGTCTGATTCTAGAACTTGGGGCTTCTGCCCCCCGGGCTGTATCATCTCCCGTCACGGCAGTGCAGGATTTCCCGTGAGACCCCGCCGCTTGTGAGCCTACACAGGGCCGCTGTGGAGATGACTCCAGGACCACAGGCGTCAAGTGGAACGAGCCCAAGGTGCCCGGGTTCCCCCTAAATGAACTCGGTCAACAAGCATCTTCTGAGCATGTGCCACGTGCCAGGCCCTGTGGTCACAGTGGGCAGGATGGGGGGAACCTATGAGCTTGAGGCCCTGAGGGAGAAACCACACAGGATCATGGGAAAAGGGGATGTGGAGAAAGCCTTCCTCAGGTGGGGACGCTTGAGCTGCAGCCTGACTGAAATGTGGGTGAAGTAGGTCATGGCTGAGGTCATGGAGAAGACAAAGAAAGTTCTGGAAGCAGGAACAGCTTGAGAGTTGGAAGGAACAGAAGTTACTGGATGTGTCATAAGATCTGTGAGTCGTTCTGTGTGGCCAGAAGGTGGCATTTGGTGGGGTGGGGTGGAGTGCTGTCCGCACACCTTCCTGTCAGAGACATCGAGGCACGTGGTGGAGTTCGCTCTGTGAGCAGCCGCGCTGGGGCCCTTCCTTCATCAGAAGGCCTCTTGTCCTTCCCTCCTTTGGCACTGCTCAATAATTATTTATTGAAGTGTCCCTTGGCCTCTTGCCTAGAGAGTGGAGAAACTCAACATTTGGAGTAAAAATGTTGGCTCCTCACATTTATTCTTGTCCCCTCTAAGCCAAGGAGCCAGGATTTGTAATCACAGGGTGGATGACATGCATGCCTAGGTTTTGTGTGTGTGTGTGTGTGTGTGTGTGTGTGTGTGTGTGTGTGTGTTTTAACGACACAAGTGTGAGCACCACGGTCTCTTAGACTTGTTCCTTCCCAAGCACATCCACTAGCAGTGGATTCAGAAACCCAATAGTTGACATTTCCTGCGCACCGTGTGTGTGCGTCTTAGTACTCGGGCGCTTCGTCTGCGTGGTCCATTTCGTGCACCGAGGAACCCTGGGACCCTAGATACTGGTTTTGTTCCCACTTAGAAGCCAGGGTCTGAAGAGGGGAGCTCAATGTCATGCGGTTGGGAGAAACAGGCCAGAGTCTCAGCCACAGCAGCCCTAGGAGGTGGCCCTGGGCAGGTGTCAGGCCCATTTGACAGAGGGGGAAGCCTGAGGCTCCATGGTGAGGCTGTGGGGAGAGTTCTGGAATCCAGGCATTCTGGTTCTGGCTGATGGTCTGTCCACCAGCAGTGGGAGAGGCAGTAGAAGAGTGCACTGTGTGCCTTGCCCTGACTTGTTCAAGGACGCAAAGTCAAGGGCCTCCTTGAAGTTGAAAAAGCACCAGGCAGCCTTACCTGGGGAGCGGGAGCTGGTGGCGGTCCTGTGGCCACACCCCCTCTGGCATTTCCAAAGCCCTAGCAAGGGCCGTGTCTGCTTCATCCACCCCCCTCCTCACTGCTCTCAGGCCCGTTAATGCACCCGATATCTCCCCAGGTCATCTGGGATGCTTTTCAATGGATAGACTTTTGGGCCTTGAGATTGGCTTATTCAATCAGGATCTTGACTGGGAAGTGGGGGGTGAGGGGTCCTGGAGTCTGCATCAGCCTCACCCCAGGTGGATGGGAGGGGTGGTCCTGAGGGGCGGTGATGTTGGAGAACCACCCTTCCAGGCCTCAGTGCCCACCCATCTAAGCCTCAGTACGGAGACCCCATGGGTGGAAATGGCCATGAACTGATCCAAGGTTCCAGGCATGATGCTTAAACAGAGGGCCCTGGTTACTTTGGCCGGGACAGAGGCGATTACCATCAGGCCCAGACATTTTGGGGACATGCTAGAAATAGCTCACTGGCTGAGCATTTCTATTTTGCATCAGTGTGATTAGGTGTGTCCGGGCTGCAGCTGAAACTATTTTTTTTTTTTTTGGTATCTTTTAAAAAACGTTGTGGTAAAATGCACATAACATAAAATTGACCATTCTCACCATTTTTAGGTGTCTAGTTCAGTGGTATTAAGTACCTTCACAATGTTGTACACTGTGAGGACTCAGAGGGAGACAGCGCCGGGCCCATGTCAGGCACCTAATCCCTGCTTCGGGTGACAGCGGCGTGGTGGGATATTGGGGCGATTGGTAAATGATAGCATCCCCACTCCTGACTTCCTTATGAACAAACTAACTTCAGTCCGAGGTGCTGGTCAAGGAGACGCTGGTGAGCTATGTTTAACGCTCAGTTTCTATTTCTGAGCCAGGCAGGATGATGAGTTCATTGTCTGGTCAATGCCAAGGGCAACTTCCCTTGCCTCCCCCTAGTTACCCAGCAGAATAGAGGATACCTCTGTGAAATATCCAAGTTTCCCTCCTTACTGTGTGTCGGTAAGAGGCCGCGACTGGGGCTAAAGTTTTCAGATGTTGCTGTCTCAAGGCTGATCTGGTTAAACACCAAACAAATGGGCCTTTTTATATATTTAAGAGGAGTTTTTTTTTTTTTTTTGACTGTGTGTCAACAAAAGATCTGTAGACAATCTTGTTACGCATTTCCATTCGCACTGCTGACTTCATAAGTGTAAGAGTGCTTGCGACCCATTTACATTTTTTGGTGCGTTTGTGTTTATTTCAGTGGTTACCATGCTCCACGGAGGCCACCAGAGCTGGCCTGTTCAGTGCTGGCGCGCTCTGCCAGTGGAATGTTGGTGAGCCTCACGGCGGTGGCGCAGAAGGCACTGCATTAGCCGGCGGGCTGACAGCTACACAAGTTTTGAATTTTGCAGCTGGGAGGGATCTTCTATAAAGTAAACCCCCTAATGCAAGATGGGGATATGGAGACCCAGAAAGGGTGCGTGTCTGCACGATCACACCCCCCCCACCCCCCAACAGTAAGGAGCTCAGCCCAACACTGGCTTCTGGTCTCCAGCCCACAGACTTTCCACTGCATCAGACCTTCCTCGTCCTTGAACTCTGGCTTCTGTTGACTAGATGGCGTGCAGTATAGTGAACCTAAAGATAAGTTTTCCTGAGTCAAGGGGTCTTTCCAAATCCATGCATGTATTTTGTGCCTGCTCTGTGTTTCTGCTGTATTTGGGTGGAATCAAGCTCTGCTTCTGAGCAGACCTTTCTATTTGAGTTTCTTTCCTAAGATCTTTGTCCTCCGATTGCATTTTGGAACCCCCGCCTCTGTTCTGATGAGGGCTCTGGGTCCACTGGCCCTCCCGCCAGGATGCCAGCACGGCTGGTTGAAAGCGGATGATTGAATTATCAGCTTTCTGGCACGGCCTCTCCTCTCCCAGAATCCCGATGTTCTGTCCAATACTCCCTGTCCTTTTGGTCTGGGAAGGGATTCGGAGGTAAGCAAAGCTCTTGGTGATAGGCATTCTAGAAAGTGCAGTGGGGAGCTGGGTGTATTACTTGGAGAGACACCAGAGCCCTCCCATTCCCAAGCGAAAACTAGGAAGGTTCTGGGTTCTTAGGACTTGAGCACTTGTCCCAGCTACAGGGGCAGATTAATTAACTGACCTAATGCTGTATGTTTATTGAGGACTTATTTTGTGCTGGCCTCCCCCCAGATTAGGAGGTACAAGACGGAATTTAACTCGGCCTCTTAGTTGGTGCTCAGGTGCCCAGGAAGGGGCTTAATTACGTGCCTCTGTTTCCTTGTGGTCCTTAAAGAAGCCTAGAAAGATGCTAAAGAAGAATGGGGGCACTGCCGGCCCGCGAAGCTCCGCCAGGACATGTATCGTGGTCCCTGCAGTGCGGCCTGGAAGCTCGAGGTACGACTTCATCAGCGCACAGCACCCTGCGCCCTTGTAACCAAAACGCCTGCATGGGAGGCGCTGCTGTGTAAAGGGGCAAGACTGAGCTCGAGTCTCAGTTACCTGGGTCTGGGGTGTCTGTCCCGCCACGTGGCTCTGTGCCCTTGGACAGGTCACTTAGGTCCCCGAGCCGCCATTTCCTCCTCATCAATAGAATGGAGATGCAGTGACTCATCTTGTGACTGTGCCTGCATCACATAACATTTCTCACCTTTACAATGAGAGGCGATGGGGATGCGTGTGGAGGGCCCGTCGGAACCGGCAGACAGCTGAACGTTATTACCATTCCCATGTCAGGAATAGGCTATTTTACTGCTTTATCTCAAATGAATTAAAAACAATTTTTTGATGTGTATTTAGTTTTGAGAGCAGAGAGAGGGATGGGTCACAAGCAGGGGGACGGGCAGAAGGAGAGGGAGACACAGAATCCCAAGCAGGCTCCAGGCTCCGATCTGTCCGCACAGAGCCTGATGCAAGGCTCGAACTCACAAACCGTGAAATCATGACCTGAGCCGAAGTCGGATGCTTAACCAACTGAGCCACCCAGGTGACCCGCAAATGAGTTTTTAAGAGCCTAAATATGTTTCAGTGTGGCTAACTTCCAACGGCTAGTTTGTGGTTGTGTGCCCTGAGCTGTGCCCTTCAGACCCCCAGCCCCGATCGGGTGCTTGAATAGCTCTGTTAGGCCAAACATCCCTGGAGATAAAAGCTAAGTGTTTAAGGACCCCATTGCTGTCCCCAGCTGACCAGAGTGAGGCTGGGGTCACCTGCCGACTCGGAATGGCCTGGTATCACTGTCCCATCAGTGATAACAGGGAGGGATGAGGAACTATGATTTGCAGTTGCAGCTCACAGACAGTGGTCACATGAGATCAGCCCCGAGTCACCAGTCCCTTATTTTTGATGGACATTTAAAGACTAAGGCCTGAATTTTGAATAAAACTGTTTGCCTTTTGCTTTCGAAGCCCTGCAGTTACTTCATTAGGCGACTGAAGCCAGAAATCATTGTGACTTCTCCCCCGTGCATTAGAGGTTTGGCAGATAAAGTATCTTTTGTGGTTTCTGTTAACAAGCAGGAAGATTCCAGGCTTCAGCCAGATTATAAAAGAAAATTGAAACTAAAGACTGGTTTTTGGATTTGACTAACATTTCTAATATTGTTCAGCCATAGGAGAGCCAAAAGCTATGACTATGTGCACAGGCTGGTATAATAAATTCAGGATATTTAAAAAAGGGTTAATTACGGGGCCCCTGGGTGGCTCAGTTGGTTAAGTGTCCGACTTCAGCTTAGGTCATGATCTCGCGGTTTGTGGGTTTGAGCCCCACATCAGGCTCTGCGATGACAGCTCAGAGCCTGGAGCCTGTTTCGGATTCTGTGTCTCCCTCTCTCTCAGCCCTCCTCCATTCACACTCCATCTCTATCTCTCAAATATAAATAAAGATTAAAAAATTATGTTTAAAAGGGTTAATTAGGTCAATTAGGTGGGACCTTACACTGCCTGTTTCCAAATACCATGACTCTCAATTTATTATTTTGCATTGTATTGAGATATTTTTTAGGACTTGTTTTAATTCCAGTGTAGTTAATACACAGTGTAGTATTCCTTTCAGGTATACAATATAGAGATTCAGGAGTTCCATGTACTTCTTGGGGCTCATTGCCTACTTCACCCATCCCCACCCCCACCTCCCCTTCAGGTGGAGCTTTAAATCCTCGTGCCCCACAGACAGGTAGATTTTGGATAAATGAAGAGAAGGTGGGTGGACATTCAGCGTGTCAGACACAGAGACTGTATGTAACTGAGCCTCCCACGTTCACAGCAGGGCTACAAGTGTGCCCCACAGATATCTTCCTGGCAATGTCGAGCACCTGATTCATTTTCCCCTGTACTTGTCTCTTCTGCTTCTATGATGTAGCTGGCCCTGGGCACCAGGAAGATTTTTGTCAAGAAATAGGTGCTCGGGGGCACTTGGGTGGCTCAGTCGGTTGAACATCCGATTCCAGCTCAGGTCATGAGCTCACTGTTTGTGAGTTTGAGCCCCGCATCGGGCTCGCTGCTGTCAATGCAGAGCCCTTTGGGCCCTTTGTCCCCCTCTCTTTCTGCCCCTTCCCTGCTCACACTCTCTCTCTCTCTCAAAAATAAAGCAACATTAAAAAGAAAGGAAAAAAAAAAGAAAAGAAATAGGTTCTCAACCCTCTGAGGCTCCCTACTTCACTTGGAAGGAAGTGAAATTTTTGTATTTCTTATGGTGACTTGCTTGCGTGAACAACTTAGCATTTTAGGTTCCAACATACTCATTGTGAAAAAGCAAGTGAAGCCTTGAGTGTGACCTTGACTGAGATCAGAAGGGAGTGAAAGGCAAAGGTGCCTCCCCAGCTGTTTCTGGCCATCCCAGTTCTGTTCTGACTCCGCTCTCTGCCAAGACCTCACCCTTGACTTTGACATCAGGAAGGATTTCTCCATCAGCCTTTTCTGTGTCAACCCTTTTACAAACGGATGCTTCTTGCATCCTTACCCTTCTGGACATTGGGCCCTGATCCCAGGGATGCAGGCCTCCTTTACCTTCTACTGGAGCCATAACCTCAAACGTGGTCGGTTGGTAGATCATCTGTATCATGATGATGCAGTAATATTTTTCAGATTAATTCTATTGATATCTATATGCATATCAATCTACGTATGATTCACACGTAACAGAGTTATCTGTTTAACAAGGTTTTATGGGAGAAAAAATTAGGAAAATTCTACGCTGTTTGTTTTAGATGTTGTAACTTTTCAAAATTTGAGGGAGCTGGTTATTATTTAAGTGGCGAAACATTGGAGAGTTACCAGAAACCGTTGATGTAAAGGAACACTGGATTTCCAGACTCAGCAGGATCTGGGGTGGTTATTTGGAGGAGGGTTGGGTCTTAGGACAGAGGGTCTTTCTTTTATTTATTTTTTTTAATGTTTATTCATTTTTGAAAAACAGAGTGTGAGTGGGGGAGGGGCAACGAGAGAGGGAGACACAGAATCTGAAGCAGGCTCCAGGCTCTGAGCTGTCAGCCCAGAGCCTGACACAGGGATCGAACTCATGGACCACGAGATTGTGACCTGAGCCAAAGTCCGGCACTTAACCAACAGAGCCACCCAGTTGCCCCCCACCTTAAATTTTTTTTTTTTTGCGTTTGAGAGAGGGTTTTTCTTGATACTGCTGAAGACCCATCATGTCAGTCTGCCCTGACACCCATGGGTTGTGGTGGCTTCCACTTCCGTCCAGGGCACAGGGCAGGTGTCCCCAGCTTTGTGATGCACGGCTTGGGCACGGCGCTGTCTCCGGGGTCCTGTTACCCAGGAGCTGGCTGCCTGCACCCGTAAGCCCTCACTCCGGGTTCACCCTCAGAGGGAACAGGGTGTCTGATGCTGCAGCACTTTGCCATTTGGATTTGGGGATATTTGTCTTGGCTCGAAAATCAGAGGATCACACTTGCAGGAGATTGAGAGGGGAGAGGGAGGGAGGAAATAAAGAGGGAGAAAGAAGGAAAGAAATCGTGCAGGGGGTTGGGCTTGAAGTGGAGGTTTGGGGGTGGGGGCCCGGCATGGACCCATGAAGGAGTCGGGGCTGCTCCCACCATCGCCCACCCCCATCGCCTCACCATCATCAAGTGGAGGAAGGCCGCGACTGTGAGATGCATTGGGGTCTCAGACCATTCTGGTACATTCTCTTGTTATTCCATCTTACCCGCGAGAAGCCTGAGACACAGAGGTCTGAAGACGTTGCCACGGAAGGTCCCTCTGCTTGTTACTGGAGCAGCTGGGGTTAGAAGCAGGAGCTCTGACTCCCTTGGGGGTTACCCTTAGCCACTTGGCTCTACAAAGTCTGTGTTGTTGTTGCTCTGTGTGTGTGTGTGTGTGTGTGTGTGAGAGAGAGAGAGAGAGAGAGAGAGAGAGAGAGAGAGAGAGAAAGAGAGAGAGAATGATTTTAAGTTTATTTACTTATTTTGAGATAGAGAGAGAGCACATGTGTGCACCTGCATTAGTAAGGATGGGCAGAGAGAGAGAGGGAGAGAGAAAATCCGAAGCAGGCTCTGCCCTGTCAACACAGAGCCCACTTCGGGGCTCCAACTCCCAAACCATGAGATCATGACCCAAGCCGAAATCAAGTTGAATCGGGCGCTTAACCGACTGAGCCACCTGGTCGTCCCGGTTTGAACACTTCCATGTCAGTGTTTTGACCTGAGTCAGAGAGGTGTGTTGACTCAGCTCCATTGCTTTTAATTTCAACCTCCATTTCCATGTTTTCACATTATTACTCTTACTAGGGGATGGGCTCCAGCATTGTGAAATACTGCTGCTTTCTGTGTGTTTCATGTCTGCTCTCCTCCGCTCCCCTCTTATGTCAGGTAGATCTCTACTGATAACACTGAGAGATAACAAACATTTACCTGCTATATCAGTCTCCAGAATCTCTTAGGTGCTGTCTGTGTACTTAGGTGAATACCTATCTGAATTTTTTCCTCATCTGTAAGATGGAAATGAGAACACTTAGCATTTTAGGATGGTCCCTAGGAAGCAAAAGTTACATAACATTTCCTCAAGCGCCTAGGATTCAGCACGCATAGAGTAAGAACTTAAATACGTTCTGCTTATTTTTGTCCCCCTCTTCCCTGGGTCACCCACACAGTTGGGGGCAGCAAGCTCGGAACAAGAGCCCTTTCTAGCATACCTGGCCTCTTCTCATCGGATCTTCTTCTAGCCCAGCCTCTGCAAACACCCTCTTATTGTTCTACAGCTTTTTAATTTGTTTGCGCAAATAGATCCTGCCTGGCTGACTTTGAGAAGGATTTTAATATCTACACTCACGCTGGACGTGTGTGTGCACCCCAAGAGGCCAGCTTCCTGTTTATCCTAGCAACAAATATTGTGCACAGCTTTTTTACCTTTTGGAGAAAGGTGGGATTCTGTCTCTGTGTATGGTTACAAAGCTTTTATCTACTTATCATTGTCTGTCTGTCTGTCTATTTACCTACCTACCTACCTACCTACTTATCTGTCTATCAAAGGAAAAGAGAAATCTCAAAATGCTAAATATTTCCCTAGGGAAAATCACTCCAGTAGCTTTGGTCCTCTTACCAGCGCGCCCCCCCGCCCCGCCGCCCCCCCACCTCACCGGGTTCAGGGCCTTCTCGCTACATGTCTTCAGAGAGACCGTGGAGTGAGGTTCAGCCTTGCATCTTGGACTCACTAGAAGGGAGGGAGGAGGGAGGGCACCTTTAATAGGCTACAGCTGCAGCGGTCTTTCCCTTCTGACCACATTTCAAGCAGAATAACATTTGAGGCAGAGCATAGCTACCCCCAAAGTCCGCATGTGCCTTTTCTACCCCCACCCTCCCTCCTCCTTCCACCCACTTTTGGATCTTCTCCAGCGCCTGCTTCGCTCTGGCCCACCCCTGCACCCCTTCCGGATAACAGCACCTGAAGTCCTCCTCGAGGCAGCCAGTGGTCCTGCAAACACGGAGCACGCTCACGGTGCTCTCATTCGTCAAAGATCAGTTTTTCTTCATCTTTGGGAGAAGTCTAACTCTTTGTTTAGAACTTCCCTGGCTTTCAGGAGCGTCTGAAACATTTAGAGTTGATTTGGATCCGGCACTATATTGATGTCTCATTTTTAAGTCAGAGAGATGATAAACAGCGTGGAAGGACGCGCTCCTGTGTTTACAAGTTGTCGTTTACATGTGTATATACTGATGTGGCTGGGATCCTGATCCTCACAGTATTTTGAAATCTGCTGCTTTAATTTAAACCCCTTTTCTGTGTCTTTACATTATTACTTTTAATAACAGTACCACTTTTGAGTGATACACTGTGATTTATTAATGATATCCCTGAAGTGAACTATGATTTATGAAGTGATGGCGCTAATCGTGGGCATTTTTCAGTTGTCACAGTCTCTGGCCGCCGGAAGGGAAGTATGATGGTATGCATCTAGGTGCATAACTTCTTTAGCTTCTGTTGGAGCTCTCTTGGTGTCCTTTCCCAAGAGGGAAGTTGCTGGAGTTGAAGGCTGGAAACAACTTCACGGCTCCAGGGACATGTTGGGGATATTTTAAAAATTAGTATGAGCATCTTGTGCCAGAAAAATGTCAGAAGGAGATTCTACACGTGAACAATTAAAAACATCATTCCCATCCCTAACTCATCTAGACATATGAAAATGAAAATATGGGTTTGGGTAGCTGGGTGCCTGGCTGCCTGGGAAGGCTGCGGCTCTTCGTTACTCTGAGCATGTGGTCCGTTGTGGGGGATAAGCTCTTGCTTTGGGGGGGGGTACACACACCGTCTGTCCCACAGCCCCTTTCGGTGTCCCACAGCTGCCTCACGCTCGCCTTGAGCAAAGCCAAATTGGTTAGACCCCCATCGTACACACATTGCCAACTCCCCTCGCCGATCTGTGAAATAATCTAGCGTCCACAGATGAGGGCACATGTATCATACCCCTAACAGTGAGATTTCTGGGGGAATAGAAGAGGAGTTTGAGATGCTCTCTTGCGGAAGAGTCAGAAAGAGAAGGTACCAGGCGTGGTTGCTAGTTCTGGCTTACTAAGCCCTTACAAATACCTGACATGGATTAATGTATTTCGTCCTCACAACATTCCTACTAAGTAGGTATATTGTTAGCCCCATGTTACAGAGAGGCTGTACCGTAAACTCAGTGGCTTAAAACAGCAGAAATCTCATCCCTCGAAATTCTAGGGGCTGGAAGTCTGAAGTCAAGGTGTTGACAGGGCTGAAGGCTCTGGGGTAGAATCCTTCCTTGCCTCTTCCTGGCTTCTGGTGGCTCCCGGCAGTCCGTGGTGCTCCTTGGCTTGCTTGGAGCTGTGGCCCTCCACTCTCTGTTTCCATCTGCACAGGGTCTCCTCCATGTGTGTCTGTGTCTGTGTCCTCTCTTATAAGAAAAGCAGCCACTGGATTTAGGGCCCGCCCCAGGCCAGGATGACCTCATCTTAATTTAACTGATTATACCTGCCAAGACCATAGTTCCAAATAAGGTCCCATTCTGAGGTGTTCTAAGTGGGCATGAATTTCGGGGGACCACTATTCAATCCATGACACCGTAGTCTTAGCCAGGACCCCTTTCCACCTTCTAGGACAGGGTGGAATAAAGGGAAAGAAAACAGAAGCCTGGGCATGCTCAAGTTTTGCCCAGGTGGCCTTGAGACAGACAAAGGATGGACGACCATCCCCATGTGGCCAGGAGGGGACGGAGGCTTGTGCAAGAAGTGGGGTGTCCGGCACTGGCCAACTGCATTGGAGCTAAATTACGCTGCACAGGGCCGAACGGCTTTCTGTACTCGAGGGGAGGGGGGAGATGTGGGGTTAATGCCCCGTCGTGCTTGAGAAGCTTACATAAAGCTTACCTGAAAGATTTCCCTTCTCAAGCAGCCGCGTTATTGGCTGTCTCTGAAGCTGAGGGGAACCCCAGAGGCAGACATAAATGTCTCCAAGTCATAAAATCAGACTTGGAGCACCAGCCACAGGGAAGAAAGTATTTTGGCATATTATCTGCATCGCTGCAAAATAAATTTATGAACATTCCAGGGAAACTGCAGGGGAGGGTATAGAAAGTCTCCAGCATGCAAGGAAGGGTAAATGAAAATTAACCGAACAACACCCATAATTACTTCTTCAAGGTATAGACCGTAATTAAGATGAGCTATCCTCCCCTGCTCTCTCTCTCTTGTTTTATTTAAGGGAACATAAAACGTCATTTATAAGGGCTTTCCTAGGTTAACTGCCAATTTCAATCCCTTGAACTCTTGTTTTTCCACAGGGTCTTATGGTTCTCAACAGTAAAATCTGGGAATAGAATCAGGCTGGGGGTGGTTTCTCCTTCACCCCAGACACTGAGATTCCCCAACTTCTGTTACTGGGAGGATTTTCGTGTCGTTGAAGGTGACCGTTATGTATAGAAAAACTAAGGCTGCAAGTCTAGGATGCTAGCCTTTGAGTTAAGATTCTGACTCTCTTCCTAAGTCTGGTAAATTTTCACAGCTACATTCAGAGTAGCCTTTGATTAATATTTGATCCTTGAGCAAACTTAGCCTGCTTTTAACATTTTAAATTGCATTTAAAATTTAATATAGTTAATGTTTTCTTTGAGTACTTCAATTGCCTGATTAACAGACAAGGACTTAGATATAGTACAAATTTAATACTTCAAATATAGGAATATGTTGACTAAATTAAGTTTTTGTGGGTTTTTTTGTTTTTATTTAAAAAAAAATTTTTTTAATGCTTTATTTTTGAGAAAGACAGACTGTGAGCAGGGGAGGGGCAAAGAGAGGGAGACACAGAATCCGAAGCAGGCTACAGGCTGCGAGCTGTCAGCACAGAGCCCGACACGGGGCTTGAACCCACAGACTGTGAGATCATGACCTTATCTGAAGTCAGATAAATTAAGGTTTTAACAAATGCTCCCGTGGTATACGTAAACAAGATTTCAACTTAAAAATCTCAAGTCAAATACATTGTTTAATTAAACCGTTCATGTTGGGATTGTAAGGTGGATCTCCCACTCAAATAGGTTAAAACCTTGAAAATATTAACCTTCTGGATTTTCTTCTTAACCATTTCTATCTTTATTTTTAAAAATAACCTTATTGAGATAGCATTTACCTGTATAATTCACCTAGTTTGAGTGTAGAATTCAGTGAATTTGAGTATGTTTACAGAGTTGTGCAACCATCACCACAATCTAATTTTAGAATATTTCCATCACCCGAAAATCGAATCTGTAGGTCCATTTATCGTCATGCGCCAGCCCGCCCAGGGCTTAGGTGACCACTAGTCTACTTTCTGTGTCTGCGTATTGTTCTGTTTTGGGCATTTTCTGTATTTAATTTGAAATCATGCTGAGTTTTTAAGGAAAAAGTTTGGCTGTCTCAAGTTGGAGGACATCTTCTCCAGCAATTCTTTGGGTTCCTGCCTCAGCGGCCTGGAATTTCTTTGTGAGCCGGAGCTGAGTAGTCAGTGTGTGAGTGGGGGTTCTTGGAACCCGTCACCCAGACCCATCAGTCCGTCGCTTCCTCCTGATTCAGATGCTTCTCTGCAGGAGTCCAAACCCCAGCAGGTGGCCTCACGCTGCCTCCATTCCTTGCTGGGCTCCAGGACCTGATTAAAGCATAAGCAGACCGCAGACCCTCGCACGGGCGTCTGGCTCCCAGGCCACAGTTTGGAGTTGGCGCTCATCAACCACGTTCCTGTGGAAACAACCCAAGTGTCCATTGACGGATGACTGAATGTGTGAAATATGGTGTACGCACACAGTGAAATATTGCTCAGCCTTAAAAAGGAGATTCTGACTTACGTTACAACACGGGTGAACCTTGAAGACATTCTACTAAGTGAAATAAACCAGGCACCAAAGGACAGATCCCGTACAATTCCTCTTGTGTGGAGTACCCAGAATAGTGAAATTCAGGGCAATAGTGGTTGCCAAGGGCTGGAAGGAGAGGGGAGTGGGGAGTTAGTGTTTTGTACAGAGTTTCAGTTTGGGATGAGAAAATAAAGTTCTGGACGCGGTTGGCGGTGATGGTTACACAGCAGTGTGAATGTACTTAATGCTACTGAATGGTACACCTAAAATGGCTAAACTGGTAAATTTTCTGTTATGTTTAATTTACCGCAATTTAAAAACATTGGCAAAATGCTGTTTGTATTATTCTCTGTCTCAAAGACGGTATTTGGGGCCTCCATCTTGACTGCAGAGTCATGTGAATGCTTTCCCAGTCTAGCCTCAAATCCTTTTCGGAAGGAGTTAGGTGTAAGTAAGGAAGATGTGTCAGCCCAGCCAGCACCCCCTTTGCAGCCAGACTCCTCCCCACCTCGTCCATGTAAGGACCTTCCCAGTGGCTCTCTGCACCCAGGTCCCTGAACTCACTGGCCCCGGTTCCCCCCCGCCCCCAGATTGCCCTGCGTGTGCACCGTATGTATACCTGATGTACTGTGTCTCCAAACCCTTCTGAATCCCTTGGGGGTGCTCACTCCCCTCCTGTCTTCCCAGGCCCCTGATTCAGAGAGGCTGTGGGCATATGTCTTTTTTACAAGTACCTCAGATGACTCGTAGCAGGAAGGTTTTAAAGATGTAGGACTAGGGCAGCTGTGTTCCAAAAATGGTCTGGTTTCTCATCTTTTGGGGAAAGAGCTCAATTCATTCATTCACGTGTTCATTCATTCATCGAGGCTCCGCAGTTAGACGCACTTTTAGGGAACTGAGAATACTGTGGTAGATAGACAATCCGAGTCTCTCCTCTCAGGCTTTGAGTCTTGTGGTGGCAAAGGGCAGTGGCCAATAAGGGATTTAAAATAAAAAGTCTTGGGTTGGGGGTGCCTGGGTGGCTCAGTCAGTTAAGCGTCCGGCTTCGGCTCAGGTCATGATCTCAGGATTCATGGGTTTGAGCCCCGCATCAGGCTCTGTGCTGACAGCTCAGAGCCTGGAGCCTGCTTCAGATTCTGTGTCTCCTCTCTCTCTCTGCCCCTCCCCTGCTTACACTCTGTCTCTCTGTCTCTCAAAAATAAATAAACATTAAAAAACAAATAAATAAAAATAAAATCAAAAGTCTTGGGGTACCTGGGTGGCTCAGTCAGTTAAGCGTCTGACTCTTGATTTAGGCTCAGGTCATCATCTCATGGTAATGAGGTCAAGCCCTGTGTGGGGCTCTGTCCTGACAGTGTGGAGCCTGCTTGGGATTCTGTCTCCTCTCTCTCTGCCCCTCCCCCACTCGCGTTGTCTCTGCCTCTCTCAAAACAAATAAAAATAAACTTAAAAATAAAATAAAAAGTTGAAAGACAATAGGTGCCTTGAAGAAAGATAAAAAACGAAGCAGAGGGGAGACGTGAGAAAGCAGAGACAGGCTGTGTTAGGTAGTGGGGTGGTGGGTGGGGGACTCTCCGGGGAGCCGATAATGTGAGCAAGACCAGGGGGAGGAATTTTACAGGGGAGGGAACAGTGAGCGCACAGGGCGTAATGAGTTGGGACAAGCACTAAAAAAGAGAATAGAAAATATCAGTTCATTGCATGTAAGCTGGATGCGACAGGACAGGAGACAGAAGGTGTCTAGCTTTGTGACCTTGAACGAATCACTTATGCTCCTGGACGTCCATTTCTCCACCTGTAGAATGGGGCTGTGGCTGAGGTGGGTTCCCCCAGACTGGGGTGTCTTAACCTTTCAGTGCCTGGCACCTCCTCTCCCTTCACCTCTTCCATGCTGTCTCGCAGTGCCCTGCCAACACTGCTGTCCAGAGAGATCATTTTTGAGATGTGCATCCTGCCATTTGTCTTGCTTACTCAGAATCAAATTCGAGGGTACTTTCCTCCAATCGTATATACTCTTTCCCTTTGCTTGTGTGAAAGCCATTGGGCCAGATGCATCCAGAGCCTCTTCTTGTCCAAGATGTGCCTGAGTCTGCGTTAAGCTGTCTGGTACAGCTGGTTTGCACCTGGGCAGGGACCCCCAAAAGAAGGGGTGCATTGACTGCCGTGGCCCTTGGTTTCGGTCAAGATGTTTGATGGCTCCATTGTTCTCCTGGCATTTGGCAGGTGAATGTCATAGTGTATGTGGCATATTCTTCAAAGCTGAGTATCTCCGTGGAAGGTTTCTAGGACAGTAAATCTCCTGGCTCTCAGATGAAGCTGTGACTTTTCTCTTCCAGAGTTCTATCAAGTGCTTTCACCCAATTCTTGGATTTATACCCTTGACCTTCACCTGCCAACAGTCTAATTCACTTTAGTTCTGCCACCACCTCCACAGGCTGGGCATCGGGAGCTTTGTGGAGCTCACAGTAGGGAAAGGAGACTGACATAGGAATTAGCTATTATAAGGGTTCTGATTATTTTCAAATCAAATAAAACCCAAATCCATCAGTGTTCTTCAGTGCTTGCCAGTAGGGTGTCCAATGAGGAAAAACAGATCTGAAATGGTATTCCGTCGCTCTGGGTTATTTTAGGGACTGTGAGGAGGCAGGAATAGGAAAGTGGAAAACTGAAGTTTGATAACAGCGTATTAATGACAGCTCAGGTCGAACCCCGTGTCCCGGGAATCCTGCCTGCGTCTGGGGCCTCCTGAGAAGCCGCCTGCAAATACAAGTGTGCTGAACGTTTTGTAAAGCCCCCAGAGCTGGGCTAGGTGCAGGGCACTGGGTCAGTATTCAGGGGTGTCTTTTTGTCTGGCCTCCTCCCGCTCCAGCCTCTACAAGCTGTACCGAGTCTCATTTCTGAGGAGTGGGGGGGATTGTGCGGGGTTTGCACCCACAGAACGGATGGTTTGAATCCCACCTCAGTGCTCACGGTGCTGTGTCATCGGGTGAATCCTTCAACCCCTCTGAACCACAGTTTGTCTTAGAAATGGGTGTGATGCCACCTCCCTCCAGGTGGTGGTGAGGAGTTAGAGGAGACAGTAATAAAGGCTCGAGCTCCTTGAGTGCTCGTGGAATCAGGGCACACCGCACTTCCGCTAGAGTGGATCCTACTCATGTTGCCTGGCGTTGTTTGTTTTAGTTCCTTTGGCCAAGAAAGCCAATTAAACCCTTTTGAGGATGCTTGTTAGCTAACAAACTTTGAACTTGTCTTCTTTGTTCTTTTGCTTGTAGTAAGCGGTTTGGCCTGATACTCTCTAACAGAAAAAAAGGTCTTTGGTTAAGCCCTCAGATCGCTTGACCTGTTGTTTTCATCTCATTCACTTGCCGCATAAAGCGCTAACCACCTAGTTGGGCAGAGGCCATGGGGGGGGGCGGGGGAGCTGATGGGAATACCATGGGGCTGGGCTGCCGGGACTCAGAGGTGAGGGATGAGCCGGCCTGGGGTAGGGCAGGCCTGGCTTGTCTTTCCCAGCCCTGCCGTGGGAACGCTGGCTCTTCTGGGCCGCGTTTTCTCCTCTGAAAATGAGCGAGGGTGGCCAGATGGGGGCTAAGCACCCCTCCAACTCCAAACGTGAGTTTTGCGTCTTAATTTTTTGGCAGGAGCCAACGGGGAATGCAAAAACCTGAGCCCATCTGGACCTGCAAAATGTGTTGAACTGGATTCAAAGAGCCTCAGATTCCTTGAGATAAAACGAAATCTCAGAAAGATAGAAATTCCTGAGCACTTGAGACAATTTTGGTGTGTTAGCTGCAGACCTCGTAGTGTTTGTGAGGACTCACCGCACCTCTGGTTCCTTCTCAGGTTTCTCCGGGAACTGTTTGGGACTGAACCAATTCTAAGCCCGTTTGTGATGGCCAAGAATCCTGGAGCTTTAGTCGTTCCCGGCGCCTCCCTACCCTTCCCCTTTGTTTTCTTCTCTCTTCCTCTTTCCTCTAGTCCCAAGTGTTCCTTCCAGAAATCTGGGCAGAACAACTAATTTGGGTTCTCATGTTAGTGAGTGACTCAAAGGGTTTTTTTCCCCCTTCGTGCTTTAAAAGCAGAGTGGTGGTCCAAAGGAGACTCTAAATTGTAAAGAGCATGAGTGCTCCGGAAGGCCAGGTTCACGGGTGCTTCTGGGAGAGGCTGGGGCTCCTTCCTCTCTAATTCCCTCCCCGTGCATTTCAGGCCCTGGGTTACTGAGACGGGAGGGTTTTGTTCCAGCAACTGCCCTGGTGGCCCATTGCCCCCACCCCCAGCTGGAGGCCACCAGTTCTGCTTCTATATAAGAGTTTTTTTTAGGGGGAGTGGGAGCGGTTCTGATTTTTGTATTGTTAATTATTCTTTGTAGATGATATTTCATTTGAAAAACCTCTTCCTACCAACTAGAACGCCAGCCTTTGGTAGTGGATTGTAAAGGGGGCAGACATTGATAAGAAATCAATCTCAAAGCCGAGTATTGCTTTTTCTTTCCCAACCTCTTCTGGGCCCACACCCTCCTCTCCTCCTTTTCTGTTAACTGCATAACTGCCACTGGGTCCTCTGCCTACACCTCCTGCCTCTTCTGTCTGGCCGCCCCACCCCCAGCACTGCTCTATGCTTAGACATCAGGAATGTAGAGATCACCTGCTTTTACCTCCGCATCTGACCAAGGAGGAGTCTGGGCCCCGGGGGGAGCGGGTCCAAGGTGAGGCTCTTCCTTAGGTGGCAGAGAGAGCCGTAGGGCCAGGCTGGGGACTGCACATGGGGAGTCTTGGATACTATGTACCAGGTTATTCTACATTTTCATTTGATTTCCACAGCCATCGTAGGATGTGGGCATGATCACTGCTCTCTAGTTGTGTTTCAGAGATTAAGAAGTTGACTGAAAGGGGTGCGTGAGTGGCTCAGTCAGTCGGTTGAGCATCTGGCTCTTGATTCTGGCTCAGGTCCTGATCCCAGAGTCATGGTATCGAGCCCTGTGTCCAGCTTAGCACTGAGCGTAAGCCTGCTTAAGTCAGTCTGTCTGTCTCTCTCTCTCTCTCTCTCCCCCCCAATGCTATACCTCTCTCTCTAAAATAATAACAATAACAAAAGAAGTTAACTGAAGGCCCCAAGGCTGGTTAATGGCAAAGCCAGGATTTGAATCTAAAGGGTGCCTGGGGCCCTGCGGGTCGTAGCATGCAGAGTCCACAGCTCCCGGAGTGCCCTCAGTGCCGTGGGTCAGGGTAGTTGCTCAGTGTAGCCCCCACGTTGCGACCTCCCCAGGAGAGGCAGAGAGCTGTGACATAGTGACCTTTCAGGGCAGGCTGTGGGTCCTGCTGTCGCAAAGCAGATGGCCTGTCTTTACATAAGGATGGCTCCCTCCGACATTACGGGGTGTCACTCTCACTTCACCCAACTTGATGTTGACCTAGACACGGTCCCGTTTTGACGGATGGGCTGGATGGTACTCACTCGGGCACAGCAGGAACTCGTGCATTTGGAGCAGACACGTCCACGTTGCTGCTCTGCACCCTCAGAGCATGGTGTAGACGAGGGATTGTGCCCAGGCTGTGAGCAACACCAGATTTGGAAAGTGCAGGCAATGGGGTGTTGGGGCTGTTTTGTCCACAGGAGGGAGTGGAGACCCATGTGGACCTGGGTGGACGCTGAGGGGGGTGTGAGCACAGATTCTGCCATGGCGCTCCATGTGTAGGGGCGTCGTCCGCCGTCCTGACGGACCGTGTGGTAAAGTGGAGAAGACTGCCATTTCTGGAAGCAGGGTCTGAATTTGTCATGTGTTGTGCCATTTGCTGGCTTTGTGATCTTGGGCAAATTACTTAACCTCTCTGGCCTTCAGTTGCTTCAGCTGTAAACTGGAATGAATGATATTATTATCATTCATTATTTCTAACTCATAAAAATGAGAAGTAAATGAGGCAATGTGAGAAAAAACCTTATGGTGTCAGACATCAAGCACGTGATAAATTCTCAATAAGTAGTTGCCCTGATTACTATTATTAACTCTTGCTGTACTTTTTAAGACCTGACTTCCAGCCCTGGCTCTGCTGCTAGCTACCCTGGGGAGCTTAGGCAAGTGTGTGAACTCTGAGTTTTTTCTGTAAACTGACGGGACTATAATCCCTGGGCATCCCACATACCTCCAGTTTTCTGAAATGGATCAAAAGTGAGTTCCCACCCAGGGCCCCGCAGCCTTTCAGTTTTATGTCCTCAGACTTGAACCAACAATCCAGCAGCTCCCTCCCACCCCCCAAAACACAGGCCAGGTCAGAGGGAGCCCCTCTGGGGACGAGGGGGCTCCATTCCTTGGTCATGAGGCGACTTCCTGTCACCTGCTGTCACTTTACCGTGAGTGGGGTGTCCACTTGAGAACGTGTTCTTCACCACAGTGAAATAAACCCGGGAGCTTGGTTCTGATGTTAGCTTCCTTTATGTACCTTGGAATATGTCCTGGGTCCAAGAAATGTGCCCTAAATTGAACCAATTAGATTCTTACAAAACAGATTTGAATTTCATTGATTGGAGTTTACAAAGGAAAAAAAGCAAGTGTTCTAGTTAAATAAAACTTGTCGTGGCGGTGGATGGCGGCAGGCGTCTGTTAAATGTCCTTGGGGATTCCTTTTGTTGGGCTTTGGATCACCCGACCTTTAATTAAAAAGAAAAAGGTGATGCTACTGTTGGTTTCTTCCTTGTAGAGCAGAAAACAGCCTGTAAAGGAAGCCTTATGGGGCACCGGGGTGGCTCAGGTCATTAAGCATCTTGATTTCAGCTCAGGTCATGGTCTCACAGTCATGGGATCTGGGATTGAGCCCTGCATCAGGCTCTGCACTGACAGCACAGAGCCTGCTTGCAAGTCTGTCTCTGCTTTTCCCCCACACGTGCTCTCTCTCTCTCTCCTCTCTCTTTCTCTCTCAAAATAAATAAATGTTTGAAAAAAGGAAGCCTTAAATCCTAGCTCATTATATGTTTTTTTGAGTACCTCCTGTGTGCCAAGCACCAGGGGAAAATGGGAATGAGACGGAGAGGGTCTCTACCCCCATGCCCGGCATATCATATGTAGGTACTTGAGAAGAGTTTGTTGAATGAATGGAGTGGAAGAAGAACTGTTAGTTAATAGTCTGCTCTCACATCACATCACTGCCGTGACTCCTGTAACACTAGATGACATTTTAGATCACCTGTCCTAGAAGTATGCAGCCAGCCCAGTCGTGGGCCAGGCCAGGAGGAAGCGTGGCACTTGACCATCGGTCCAGCATGGCAGCAGCTGAGAGCTGGGCTGCCTGTGTCAGAATCCAGTCTTCACCTCTTCCTGGTCACAAGACCTGGGCAAGTTACCTACCGCTGCTGTGCCTCAGTGTTCCTACCCGTAAAGTGGGGACAGCGGTGGCACCCACCCCGTGGGACTATTGTGCAGATTTAATGTGTGAGCTGCTCGGCACACCGTGGGCGCTCTCCAAACTGTGACTGCCACCAACTGTGTCAGTCACTCAGCCTCTGTGATGCCACTTTTCCGATAAACATACTTAATACCGCTGGGCATAAGTGCCAGCGCTTCCCAGGTCTTGTTATCATTTGGATGTGAAGAGCCAAGCAGTCAGGTTTGTCTTGGCCGGTTACTTTCCACCTCCGTGGTCTTGACCTTGGTCAAGTTGAAGTTAAGAGAGGCTCCCAGAGGTTAGTACTTCCTTCACTGTGGGGAGGATTACACTTAACCCAGTGCCTAGCACGCAATGAACACTCAGTCCATAAATAGTAAGATCGTTGTCATTCTCATAAAGGCATACAAAGCGTTTCTGGCTTTGGTGGCCTGGGGTGCCTGAGCTGGTCCCGTAGGTGTCCCACAAAGCCTGCGTGGCCAAGAGCTTGTGGAGGCACCGAGGGCAGACGGCCTTGGGAAAGGGCCCCACACGGTCAAAGCATTTTAAAGGCCTTGTATTAGAAAAATAAACCAATTAAATAATACGGCCCCCCTATAAAAGCTGACTTTTAATGGCCTCCCCGGCAGGGTTTCCGCCACGGCGGTCTGCGGCCCGTCTCGGGGAGCCTGTCTGCCGCCATGGGGCGAGGTTAATCTCGCACGGCGTGAGCATAATTTTACAAGTTTTATGGCTGTTTTTCTCTCTTCCAAAGTGTTACCATGTCACCGCGCACCGAGGGCAACCTGCGTGCATTTAACAGTTTACCTCGTTTTGGGTGGAAATGAAAAATGAAGCAATAAATTAAAGAAAAACACAGCGTGGATTTTCCCCCCTTCTGGCCGAGGCAGGCGCGGAGGAACAAAGGGGCAGTGTTTGGCCCGCACCCACCGAATCAGAGCCTAACAGCTTTTATGCATGGACACTGGCCCGCAGATCGCCTCCCCGGGGAGGGCTGGGGGGGTCAGGGCGTCGGGGGGTCGTTCCGCCGACCCCAGCAATACCTGGAACTTTCTCCAGGGCAGAGGTCAGCAGACTGCAGCCCGGAGGCCAGAGCCGGCCCGGCGCCCGCTTCTGTGATATGGTTGGAAAGAAACGTCAAAATAAGAATACTTCCTGACACATGAAAATTACACGGAATTCGGGCGGCCTTGGCACGCAGCCACGCCCACTTCGTTCTGTATTGTCTGGGTGGAGAAGTTGCCGCCGAGACCCAGGGTGCAATTCCGAGGCTCTGCCTGCCCTTTACTGCAATGGTTTGCCGACCCCTGCTCTAGGAAGGAGGCGAAGGGGAAGGGGACGGAAAGTGCGGCTTCCAATTTCCTGGAACTGATGGTTTGCTCTGAGGGTGTCCACGTGACTCAGAGTGACAAGTCAAAGAGCTGTCTGAGAAAGAGTCGGGGCGCCTGGGTGGCTCAGTCGGTTAAGCATCCATCTTCGGCTCAGGTCATGATCTCACGGTTTGTGGGTTCGAGCCCCGCGTCAGGCTCTGTGCTGACAGCTAGCTCGGAGCCTGGAGCCTGCTAACGATTCTGTGTCTCCCTCTCTCTCTCTGACCCTCCCCTGCTCACGCAGTCTCTCCCTCTCTCTCAAAAATAAATAAAACATTAAAAAAAATAAAGAGAGAGGATTCACCTGGAGACCTCCCAGAAGCAATTGGCTACTTGTGGAGATGGGTCTCCTCCCTTTTCTGACCTAGGGAGGCTTCTGGGCAGAGGGCCTGGGTTTGAACTCACTTCCCATCAGCTCGCTTGATGGCTCAAGAATAGACAAGCTCTCGCCTTCCCCCCTCCGGGGGTAAGCAGTGTTTGTCATAAATTACTGTGTGCAAATCCACTTTACCCATTTGATTCCCCTCCAGAATTTGCAAGAAACACTTTTTGGCCAGCACCCTTGTTTAAGCACACTCTGCATATGGTAGTAACTCATGTGATCCTCACAGACAATCTGGGGACTTCGAACCCCGTCCCCATTTTATAGACAAACACAGGCACAGAAAGGTACCTCGCCAAGGTCACACAGCTGGGGTGTGGAAGAGCCAGAATCCAAAGCAGGCTGTCTCTCCAGGGAACCGCATGCTGTCCGCTTCACTGTCGCACACAGGGGTGAATTCTTCAGGCTTGTGGTCGGTCGGCTTCTGGTCTTTCCTACACCCCAGCCAGGTCATCTCACAAAGAAAATTGCCTCCTGCTGGTGGAGAAAACCTGTGCTCACTCATTCGTTCATTCGCCTTCCCTTCAACAAGTATCAATCAATAGATGACCAGGTGTTGGACCGCGAGACACTGCCCGGAACAGGAAGAATGAAAAAAGAAAGTTCTTTTCCACTTAAAAATAGTTCTTGGGGCAGGTGCCTGGCTGTGCCTGGCTGGTTCAGTCGGTGGAGCATGTGACTCTCTTCATCTCGGGGTTGTGAGTTCGAGCCCCACGTTTAAGATAAAATCTTTAAAAAAAAAAAAAGGTTCTTGGTCTCCTCAACACCACTGGGTTTTGAGGAGTTCTCTTAATTCTGCCTCTTTTATTAATTTTAAGGTCCACCTCTGTCTGTTTAGAACCATAAACCCATGTGCTTTCTTCCGCGACTTGATGTTTTCATACCTGATATTTTCATTAAAAACAACCTGATTTACAAGACACTTTGGGGTGACCAGCTCCCTGACTTAGCCCTGGAGGAGCCCTGGGGCAGGGGGAAGGGCCTGCATCCTTCTTAGGAGATGGGGCCAAGGGCTCCGGGACCCGGAGAAGTGAGAGGCTGTAATGGCTCATTGAGGGAGAAGGCTGTGGAATTTGCAGTCTGTCCCCAAGCCTGGTGCTGCTGGAACTCTCGGTCTTGGAAACCTTGATGCTGCTTTTTGTAAGTAGCTTCATTTCAGCGAGTCCTGTTCTCCTTCCTTAAAACCTTGCCGGGAAGAAGGCTGAGCATTATTTGTGTCCTCTGGGTGTGGAGATGACTGAATACTGGGGCAGACATGTCTTTGGATAAAGGAACAACAGCTTTACCAGAAACCTGTGCTCTTTCTTTCCTACCTGCTTCCTCTTCTTCCACTTCTGTGCTTTTTTCTTTGTCAGGCAAGTTCTGATGAGCCTTCACTTTCTCTCCTCAGTCATGCGGAGGAACCCCTTCGGTGTGGACATCTGCTGCCGGAAGGGGTCTCGCAGCCCCCTGCAAGAACTCTACAACCCTACTCAGGTAAGCCCTGGAGACTTTCTTGCTTGTTCCGTTGGTCTCCATGCATGGTCTCCATGCATCCATGGGGGGCGGGGGGAGGGGAGGGAGAATGATAAACTTCAAAATTTGGTTCTTGGGGGATTTGAAACGTCCTTCTACTGCCTGGCATTTTCCCTTCAGTGGGTGCTTTCTTGGTCACCCTTTCTCTGTACAATGGCTCTGAAATTCTAGCAAGAGGGGTGAAGAAGTCTCGAAATGCCCTGGTGGAGTGCTGGACTGAGCACAGGTGCCATCAGTGGGACTCTGAAATTGTAGAGGCTCCCCCTCAGCACCCCCAAAGAAAGTTCACATATGCGTGGACCTGCCATCCTGTTCCCACATCGGTTTATTAACGTCCGAGGTGCCCCCAAGAATGCCACCTCACTGCACCAGTTTACCAAGACTCAGTTTTGTGTGTGGGGGGTACTTTTTGTCAAGGGACTGTCGTAGTAAACTGAGCTTGATTATGAAGAGTTTCTCTTTGAGCAAAATAAGCTCCAACCAAGGAAATGTGTCTTGTGGAAAGCTAGGAGGGAAGGGAGGAGGTCTGGTTGCCATGGCGATGGCCTCAGTGGTGTGTGTGGGTCTTGATGTGGAGACTATAAGGCTGGTTATCTTGTGGGAACATTAATTAGCACTTGATGCCAGGAAATTGTAAGTAAACAACTAGTGGCCCAGTATCTGACCTTCGATTGCTGTTAAGAAAAGAAAAAAAAGTGTACTGCTTTAGCCAGAGCCTCTGTGCTTTATTTTGTCTCCAGTTCTTAATTCGGTGTTTCTGTGGGCTAAGGTGCTCAGTAGAGGAGGATAATGCCTGGTCCTCAAAGGTGCCGAATTCCCTGAAGCCCTGCAAAGGGAACTTTCTGATCCCACATGTCTTCCTTGCCTCTCCCTTGCAAACCTTTCTGGAAGAACGGACTCCTGAGTTTCTGCATCATGGGTGGCCTAACCAGGTGAATTCACTCTCCCCCTCCCCCCCATCAGCCCCCAGGGCTTTGGAGTTCTTGTATAAGGAGGCTGGATTAGCTAGGTCATTGCAAACTTAGATTGCCTGAGGCTTCCTTATTGGGTTCTCTGGTGACTCAGCAGGGAATTTGATATGTGGGTTTTCCTTGGTGTCCAAATAATCTGATTATTATAGGCAGGTCTCCTGGCGTGTTCACATACCTGTCCTTAGGAAGAGGCGGAACCGGGCCTCGACCAAGGATAAGATTTCTGAGATGCAAACATTCCCTCTAGTTGACTGGCTCTGTGCTCCCATCATTTTCCCCTTCAAACTACAGCTGCTGAGGCACTGCTGCTTTCCTGCGGGCCTTCCAGGAGCAGCTTATTTCTGAGGTAGACGTTCCTCTGGACCGGAAGTGTGTGGACTGGGTCTGCGCTGTGTACTGTTGTATCCCCAACTCCTAACACGGGGCCCGACCTATGGAAGGTGTCCCCCAGATATCTGTGATTGAAAAAATGAAAGTCTAGGTTCCGATCCCTACCTCTCCTCCAACTGGTTGTGCAACTTGAGTACATGATGAGTCCGTTTCTCGGGAACGTTGGGAGGATTCAATAACTCTGATGTGTCAGGGGCTATGTAAACATCATTCATCATTACTGTGGTCGGGAGGGTGGTTTCCATACTGGAAGCCTTGACCTCAGAGCCAGGCGTGGGTTCAAAGCCTGGCTTCTTCACTTCCTAGCTACATGAGCGTGTGCAAGATATCGGACTGCCTTCCCTCGTTGATAACACGATGCTAACAGAACCCGCCTTGCAGATTTGCATGAGAGGATACATTTTGCTCTCTGTCTTCTGTGAACTTGGTGCATTCCTGGATTCATTCACTTGTTCGCTCATCCATTGCTTCATCCACTATTATACATGCCTGGTGCTGGGCACTAAAGGGTGAGCCATATGTAGTTAGCCAGCTGTCCATAGCTGGTGATCTTGTTATCCCGGGGCTGACGTGAGTGAGCTGACTGGAAAAGGAGACCCTGCTTAGTCCATTTGTAAACCACCAAAGGAGAGAGAACCTTCCTGGGTGGAGCTCATCTCTTCCTTCTGGTGGCATTTTGAAAGTATCGCCTGGGTGAGGAGCTCCTTTAGCAATAGCCCAGGGCCTGGGAGGGAAGCTGAGGCTGGAGAGGCTGCTCTGGGAGCCATTGGTGAAGGCGGAGGTGGGTGAGTCACCTCCAGCAAGAATGTCGTGGGCAAGCTGTCTGGCCCCCTGTTCAGGCAACCGGGAAAGTGTCCCTGCAGGAAGATCTCCCCGTTTCCTCGGGATGTTACCCGGGATGTTTTTTCTGAGGCTGGTTTCCTTTACAAGCTGCAATTACGTTCCATTCCCACGCAAGTCCAGTCCGTGGTGCTTCCCAGAGATGCTGTCTTGGTGACCGGTGACCGTTTGGGCTGCCTTGGGCAGGGTGTTAAGAGAAGAGGAGGGAGCAGGCGTCCCCGCTGAGTTTAGTTTTGTGTCCACGAGACATTTACGAACTTTGCGCCCGATCGGGCACAGTTGTGGCTTCTCACGTTTCCCTACCAGCCAAGCTGTTGAAGTCGCTAAGCCGGAACTGATGTTATCACAGAGGCGGATGACAAACCCTGTAATTGCTAGAAACCAAACTGCTCCTGGAGATGCTATTTCCCCATTTTATGCTGACTGGTTATTTGGGTTCGGTGTGTGATGGTGGAAACAGGCACCGTTCGTTGTAGGTAAGAAACCAGTGTTCTGGGAAGAAGGTAGCATCGTAGTTGCCATGTACCTGTGCTGGAGACCAGATGTTGTCCAGATGCTTATAAACAGCCCCCTGAATGCTTATCATGAGCCCCAAACTAGGTATAATACCCCCATTTCATGTACGGGAGAGCAGAGGCCGAGAAGGTTGTACAGTTTGAGTAGGGTCACAGCTAATAAGCAGAGTAAAGATTTAAGCCCAGGATGAAGTACAAATCCATTTATCTCCGTGCTGTGGTCACTGTCACCAGCAACATCCCCTTGGCTCAAGAATTATCCCATCTCCCGTCTACAATAACCACAGAATCACACCCAGAGTTTTACTGGACAAAGACTTCAAGGCGCCCTTGGGAAAGTGGGCTACGGTCTAACTTTTGTGTCCAAGGTTTTCTTATTTTAGCGCCTCACAAATCCCTAACCGTTAAAACAACAATTGGTTAAAAAAAGTGGATAGTTGATATTCTTAGAAAAACTGCACTCTGATGTCTTATAATTTTCCTGGTTCTGTGCTGTCTCCCTGGCCCCAAAATAAAATGTAATTGCTGATCAGGTCAGCTGGCATCAAGTCACCGAAAGTTCGGGAGCTGCCAACCGCATGCTTGTGGGCGGAGCACATCTGGGGTCCGCCCCGGCTCAGCTCACACTTGCAGGGCAGAGCTATGCTGTCAGCCATTAATAGGGCATAATTGCCCCAAGATGCCAGCGGAGCGAGACAGCCTGTCCCTGCTGCCTCGCCCACCTGCGGGTCCTCTCGTGGGCTCCCTGAAATGTTCAGAGCGGCACTCATGTGGTTCGGCCCTGCCCTGCCCAGGGCTTTCTTTAGCCTTTCTCCTTGCTCTGTGATTACCACGTTCCAGGAAGAGAGATGCACAGCCCAGGGGCCGACCAGGAATTCATAAACACAGAGTCTAGAAGGCTCGCAAGAATGCAGGAGATGCAACTGTCTGCAGGCATTCCTGAGGCTCCGTGAGGTCCGGTCCATGTGCGAGGGACCCAGCTGTGTTCTGGGTGAACTGCCTGAGGCAAAATTATATAACAGGAAGAGGGTAAAAGGCCTCGGGGGATGCCAGGCATTGGCAAGATCTCTGAGGCCACCCCTGAGGTGTCTGTTGTTTGATGGCCCCTAGGCATCCAGTCTCCAGTGCGCTGGAGTAAACTTACCTCTCTGTAAGGACGAAGGATGGAAGGAGGGAGAGAAGGAAGAAGGGGAGGGAGAAGGGAAGAAAAGTTACTATTCATTGAAAGTATGATGTACTTTAGTACCACACTACACTACACAATTTGAGGCATTTCCATACATATCTCATTATTTCTAGGTTGAACCCCAGTTTTCAGAGAAGTTAACTGAGCAATTTGCCAAGGGCACAAAGCGCCTAAATATGGTAGTGGGGTCCATCCGGCCTGGTGAGACTGTCAGGGGAGGAGAGCCCATCACTTTCTCTTTTCCAAGTGGAAAAACACTTCCTTGAGGTTCTCTCTCCTGGTGACTCCAGCTGACAGGGACGTGCTCAGGACAGCTATAAAATTCCCGGAGTCAGGGGCCGAGGCTTGTGGGGTGCTGTGGAACGCACAGTAGATGTCCATCCAAGAAACAACTGAAGTTTTGTTTTTTGCTTCCTGGACCCGATATTTGGAGAGGACTTTGTCTCTTGGCTGGAGCCAGGCTAAGCAGGAATCCCCCTCGAGCTCTGCTCTGGGATAACACACCTTGGTGAAATTGGGAAGTCAGGGTCTTTGGTTAAATTTAGATTGAGAAAAGCTTGAATTGTCCAAGGGCATTGGGAGGGGGCGCTCTTCTAGTCCCAACCTAAATAGAATGCTTGCCCAACGTTGTTTCTTCTGCACACATTTATGGGACAGAGGGAAAAGACATGGAGAGGAGAGGCACGTAGGTAAGAGCACATGATATGTGCTGTCTGATAGAAGCTTTTCAGTTATGGGAGAAGCAGGAGTGGGTCATCAACCCTTGACGGTACAGGGCAGGTGGGAGGCTTGTACAGGGGGTGGCATTTGAGCTAGGTTTTTGTTTTGTTTTGTTTTGTTTTGTTTTTACATTTTTATTTATTATTGAGAGGCAGAGCACGAGCTTGGGAGGGGCAGAGAGAGGGGGAGACACAGAATCTGAAGGAAGCTCCAGGCTCTGAGCAGCACAGAGCCCGATGCAGGGCTTGAACCCACAAACTGCGAGATCATGACCTGAGCCGAAGTCGGACGCCCAACCTGCTGAGCCACCCAGGCGCCCCTGAGCTCGGTCTTTGAAGATGTGTCAGACTTCACCTGACAGAGAAGAGGGAACGGCATCCCACAGAGGAGGGCCAGTCCAGGGCACATTGAGAGCATGGTGAGGGGTTTGCTGTGGAGTGAGGAGCTGCTGGGAGCTGGTTGAGGGGGCAGGAAGGACAGGTTGGTGCCAGCTGGGTGAGGCCTGCCCACCCTTGTGGCAGGTGTGGTCTTCACCGGCTGGTCCCAAGGACTCACAGGAGGTTCAGTACAGCCGATGAGCCGGCTGCTTCGGAATCAAGCCGTGTGTGAGCACGGGGCTTCTCTGAGGCAGAGCACGGCCTCGTCTGCAAAGCGAATGGGCTCTGGGGTTCTCAGCCCCAGCGGCACGTTAGGACCACTCAGGAAGTCTTGACAAAACGGCCTGTGGCCAGGCGTCACCCAGAGATGCTGATTTTACCAGCTGGTCCAGGGTGGGATTGGGGGTTTTGGGAGTTTTTCAGAGCTCCCCGGTGGTTCTGATGGGCTGCAGAGTTCACAGGCACTGGGTTGGCAGGCCCATCGCGGCCCCTCCAGTTCAAAACTCTTTGATTCTTTGACTCTCACATAACGCGTTCCGGGAAAAGCCCTGCAAAGCCTCCGCACCTGGCGGCTCCCTGTCGTTTGCTGCAAAGACCCTATGTCAAGGCTGAGCACTCCGGCTCATGGAGATCACATGCCCTCCCGCTCCATTGGCAGGTTTGTGAGTTGACGCCCTGAGAGTTGGAGACGCCGAACAGGGTGGACAAACCCAAGAGGCAGAGCCCCTAGGCATGTGGGAGGAGCCCTGTGTAAGGGACACTTGAGCCACTCTGCCCTAGACCCCAATAAGTAGGAGAACCCAGAATTGTCCCATGGCAGGCCTCAGATGGGCCCTTCCGCACCGTCGTTTGGGAGGACGGATGCAAATGGTCAGACACCCTGGAGAAGGCAAGAAAGAGCAGACATTGTACAGCCTCCAACTCTGGGCAATTAATCTCTTCATTACCAACCACCTGGTAAATGACGAGTCCGTCTAATTATCTTGTTTTGACCCAACAGCTGTGTACCAGCCAAAGAGGGATTAATTGATTTAGTTGTGGACTGTCTCCTTATGCAAAGATATTACTTACTGTCAGCCTAGCAGAACGACAGCTGGCTGGCCAAGATGAAATATTACATGAACTTGATCTTACACACAGTGCTTGAGAGAATGCTTCATTATTAATTGCAAATTACAATAGATGAGTGAGCCCATTGCAAAAACCAGGGACAGAGGGGCGCCTCTTTCACCGCGGCCAGTGGCTCCATTATTTTTAAACCAGGGAAGGTGCCCTGGTCAGATTTCCGATCAAGCCGGGACAGATGGGGACTCTAGAGTCAGACACGATTTGGGTTGGAGGAGAGAATTGCTTGCTTGAAGGAACTGCCCAGGGATATAGCCTGGGGCAAATGCTTGACCTTCCGAACATTGGTCTCTTTACCTATAAAATAGGAACACAAGACAGTCTGGCAAGTTTATGAGATTCAAAATCACATATCAAAAGCACCTAAGAAGGTACCAGAAGAGTTGGAGTTCATCACTAGCCAACAACGGGCTGAGTTGAACTAGGCGACCTGGGACTTTTCTTAGGGGGTCTGGGCCCCGCTGGGCCCCTGTGCTATCGGCTCAGAGACATCGCAGAAGTGTGCTTGGAATTTTGTTGAATAGTGATAAGACAGATGATTTCCTCTTGCCTGGAAGCTACTAGCTATTCATCATGAGCACTTCCTCAAAGCGCTGATTTCTGTGGCTGGTTGACTCTTACTAAGGAGCTGGGTGCGCTGACTGACAAGGCCACAGGTCCTCCCTGTGTGGATGTGACGTGCGCGTGAGCGTGTTTACCTGTACACTCAGCTAAATTTAAAGGTCTCCAGTTATGTTTATCATGTCCCAGGCCCTAGTGAGGTGCTTCAGTGACAGCTGTGAAATAAGACCCACCCCTACCATGTGCCGTAAATATGATGTCACGGAGCAAACGCCTTCATCCGCATTTCATTCAGCCTGTCTTTAAAGGCTGTGTTTCAGAAAGCCTAATTTGACCCAATATATTCAAATCTAGATAGTGAGCTCAGTGTCCTAATGGGGTTTTTCTGTGTCAGTCTGTGTGAGTATAATCTGGCCCATTTCCACCAGAGAAGGGCATCTGAGTGACAAAATGACCCCGGCAATTTCCAATGGTAACACAGCTGTAAAATCTGCCATTTTCAGAAAGTTATTTCCTAAATTACCCTCAATTATAAGAGGCCTCTTCATAATTTGATTTTTCTGTAAATGATACAACTTAGGTAGCTTCTTGGCCAATTGGATTTGAACTGAGCTGGATGCGTCCGGCTGAAAGGAAGCCCTGGCTTGTTCTCAGGTTCTCTGTAGGAGGGACCTGGGTGGGGTGGGCCTTGTCTCCTGCCTCCTCTGCCCACCCTCCCCTCTGCCCACCCGCCCTCCTCTTTGC
>PJEM01005003.1:129524-140278 GCA_004023845.1 Helogale parvula | reverse complement strand
GAACCCAGGTTCAAAACTGGCCTGTTCTAGTCCAGTTCTACAGGTCAGAAATCCTATATACAAAGCAGAAATGGGAGGTGGTTTCAAAGCTGGAATATGACCAATATATTATAAGTATGTTGTATCTTTAATTCCAAAATAATCTTCAAACTAGTGAGAGTAAAAAAGAGTGAACGCATGTAATTTGACTATTGGCAATAGACTTAAACACTTCTGATGGTTGAAAGGAGTGCACTACTCATTCCAGTATTGCTTTTTTTTTTTTTAATTCTGTTAACTACAGACAGGCCATATGAACCAAACTTTGGCAAATTGACTGAGATGGACAGTGACTCTAAATATTCACTTCTATGACTTTGTTTTCTCTAGATATAATCTTTTATTTCACTGAATTTGATGAAAATTTGTTTAGATATCTTTAGACAACTTTCCTTTAAACAGAATTTTGGGAGAAAGATTTGAGTGTTTTCTACTCAAGAGGAAATACTTTTTTTTCTGGGAAAAAATTACTCTTGAAGAATAAATAAAACACTCTATAAGTTATTTACGTTTTATTGATAGTGATTCTAAGTTGCTTTATTTCTTGAACCTATGTCTCTGGAAGCTGGCTGGATTAACTATCTCTAGTCATTTGAAATAAAAGTAAAGTAATTATATCATTAAAGTAAAATGTCTGTCTAATCTCAAAACCAAATGATAAGCAAGCTACACAATGTACATGGCACGGATGACATCATTTCTGGTGCCGTGGGAAATGCTAAGGCACTGAGGAGCCAAAAGTCCTCAGAAGATGTCTACCAGATTGATTGATCCTATCCCTTACCGTACTCAATATTATGAGACGCCAATCTAAACACTAGATCTGGTGCTATTCTATATCTTTTTAAATCTCATTAGACAAGTGTCTTCAGGGTTTTGTTAAGTATTTCTCAAAATATAAGACAATACACTGATATTATTGGACATTAAATGGAAAATAAGTTTACTGTTGTCATATTTTGGGAGTGTAACAGGATTCTGACACAGAGAGACAGGACACTAAGGCTCTTCTGTCCAGGAAGTAACTTTATTCATTATGCTGTCATGGGCTTAGTTGGTTCATACCTGAAAAACTGAGCCTCAAGCATAGTAGGATGTAGTCTGTTATGCAATTTCTACTTCTTCGTCTCTCATGTATGGTGATATATAGTCTGATTCAGCACAGTCCAAGTTTTAGAGTCATGCCAGAGCGATACATACGTGTTAGGGGTTGATTGGGCCATGATGCCTTCCTTTGTTCTGAGGAGGCCTCCACCACGTTCCTTAGGGAAGGGCTCTACCACATTCCCCGCTTTGATGCTCTGACTCCCACCCCCTTTTTTTGGATCAAAGAACATCATCTTGGTTTGGAGGTTTATATTCCATAACATCATCTGAGATGTGGCCATTTTCCTTTCGGCCATTGACTCAGGGAGGCTGGAGACAGAGCGTATAACCAGGGGAGCTAGGCAAGGTGGGATTAAGCAAGCCCCCCAAATCAAGATAATAATACCTATGAGGGTTTTGAAACCCCGAGAGTTGAAAACCATACTCCAAATAACTCTTCAGGGTCCCAACATATCAAGGTCTGGACTGGCACACAAGCAACCTTTCTCATTCAATCTGTGATCTCCTCTGACTTTTCCTTCATCATCCATCTGTAGGTAGCAGTTTCTCAGGTTAAACTTTCCACAGACGTTTCCCTCTGAAGCAAGCAAGTAATCTAAAGCTAAGCGATTTCGATAGATAGTATTGTATATTTTGGTTTGCTGCTTGGTTAGTAAGTTAAGAGCTCTGGCAGTTTCATTGGTTATATTCTCTACAACTGCTTGTAGCCTGATTATCCGATTTAGCATGTAAATGGGAGTATGGTAGCCCAGAACCCATCCTTTGCCCAAGTGGCAGGTCCATAATATTGGATTATACACTCAGGAGACCATTCATCATCTTTCCGTTGCCAATTTGTAGGGTGTATCATTTCCTTTGAGTCTCCCTATCCTCATACACTTGGACTCCCAAATGTCCCCCTCTGGCAAGTCAGAGCAGGAAGAAAGATGTACAAATAGTTTCCAGCACACATGACCCTGACCAGCCCGAGGGAAGCATTGTATAATCTGTCCTTCCACTTTTCCAGTATAGTCCACTGGGGACCCACAGTTCAATGGCTGAGTTGACATTGTTCCAGGTCTCGCAAAGATAAGAGAAGTTAAACAAGGGGTGGGCATATGGCTCAAGGTGATCTGGGATCCCTAACCATTGGGTTTCCTGGGCAGTTGAGTTATAAAATCTTTGGCCTAGGCACATTAAGCTTCCAATAGAAATGATGAACTTTCTTCCCTATCAGGGAAGGCAGTTTTTTCCAGTTGAGTTTTGAGGAGCCAAACCTCGGTAGTGGGGCTTGGGTATTCTGTTTCATTATTAGGTTTATGAGGATCTAATTCTCTAGCTTCCCATGGTTATTGATACCACATGTTGTTTCCCCCACATACATAACAAGAACAGATCTTTAGAGTCTGGGCAGTAGTCTCTGCTAAGGCTAGAAACAGATTTTTCATTGGATGGAGACAGGAGGAGGGCCCTTTTCCCTTTCTTCGTAGAAGGAATGAAAGCTCTCATGGGTTGTGGCCAATGTGTGACAGTAACTCTCTTAAAATACAGCACATTTCCTAGGTCTGTGCCCCCCTTCATGGATATATATATATCCCAATTAGCCAGCTATCTTTCCATAGGGGTTTCCCAGGTTAACAATAGTAAAATTTGCCAGCTGACAATTTGGTGTAGTCACCCCTTTTGAAGGAGTGTCATCACATCTTCTCCCTGCCAGGTGGCGCATTTCCAGGAGGAGCAGTAAGACCCGGCATTTGGGGTGCACCGGAAATAGACCCTAGTTGAGGGCAGTTCACATTTGTGCTTATCATTTAGCCTGTACTCTTGTATCCAACATAGAGTCCTCCATGTGCCTCTGCAAAGGTTGACCAGGCATCCACTATGACTGAGCACACATCAAAAAGTATTGACACTGGTTGTTTTAGGTTAGCGATTGTGTCCTTTGGTTCATTTTGCCCTCGCGTGGAGGGTGGCTCTGGACTTCTAGCCATTCCTTGCTTGGGAACTACTGTGGGTTGAAACAAGTGTATTGATTCTCTAGTTGGGAGATATAATCGGTGGTATTATTGTGTGTGCACATCTCCAGGATCTTTTCCTGGCATGAGAAGTGGGTATAGTACAGTAAGTTTCAAACAATTCCCTGGCCTCACCTGGTTCTGTGAATACATGGGTCACATGGTGGAGAGTCAAGGTCTACAGAAGGGGTCCAGATTAGAAGCAACCAACACCAACAAAGCATCCTATCCACAAAAGGAAAGTGAGTACTAACAGACCTCTCACCACACTTCTAGCCAGCAGGGGTGGCCTCTGCCAATCCTATGGTGAAAAGTAGAGCAAGAATCACAATAACAGCAAGGAACAAACAGTGACAGAGTGCATCACAGTAAGGAAACAGATGTAGAAAATAAGGACAGTCGATTCCACCATTTGTCAATTCCTCAAGCTTCTGCTGTGCATAGATGAGTCAGCTTCTGCAGTGACTGAAGCAGGGTTGTGGTCACCCAGAGCCTCTGTCGTAGATTGCTTCTTACATATAGATCAGGAATGCAGTCCCAGTTTCGAGATGCTGGCCTCACTCTGTTGGGAAGAATCCAGGGATGGAGCCACTTCAGCTACCTTTACTGCAGTAGGGGTGGGCAAAATGAGAGAGAGACAGAGACATAGAACCCGAAGCAGGCTCCAGGCTCTGAGCTGTCAGCACAGAACCCGATGCAGGGCTCGAACCCACAAACCATGAAGTCATGTCCTGAGCTGAAGTTGGACCCTTAACCAACTGAGCCACCCAGTTGCCCCAGAGTCTGTGTATATGTTAACATGTATCCTTTCAGCCAGATGGAGGGCTGAAGTTAGTGCAATGAGCTCTGCCTTCTGTGCCAAAGTCCGCTTGCCAGGGGTTTGACCTCAATGATAGAATTAAGGGTCACCACAGACTACCCTGAAAGCGTTCTCCCTTTTTCACAAAACTGCTACTGTCAGTGAAATACTTAGCATCAGGGTCCTTGAGGGGTTGGTCCCTCAAATCTGTTCCACTGGAGAACACCTCATCCATGACTTCAGTGCAGTCATGATCTGACTGACCTGGTCCTACAGGCAGTAGGGTTGCAAGGTTTAGAGTCCACACTACTTCTAAGTGAATGTGCAGATTTTCACATAGCACTCCCTGATACCTGATCATCTGGACGTTGGTTAGCCAGTATTGTCCCATGTACTCCACTAATGTCAGTACTGAATGTGGCACTCGGACGTCAGTTCTTGTTCCATAGTTAACTTGTCAGCTTCAGATACTAAGAGGGCCATGGCTGCAAATGCTCATATGCAGGGTAGCCACTCTTGGGCAACAGAGTCAAGCTGCTTGGAGAGATATGCCACTGGGTGATGCCATGACCCCCACAACTGGGTGAGGACTCCCACCTTGATGCCAGTACATTCATGAATGTAGAAAAAGAAGGGCTTGGACATCTCTGGGAGCCACAAACCAGGCACGTTGGTGAGGTCTTATTTCATTTCTTCAGAGGTCCTTTGCTGAACTTGCTCTCATAATAGAGTTTACCTCTTTCCCTACTTTGTGGCCTCAGAGGGGTTTTGCCAAGTCTGAGAAGTTAGGCATACATATTCTGCAATAATAAGCACCCCTGAGAAACTCCTGAACCTGACATGTCAGTGAGACCAGTACCAAACAAAGGCCCTGTTTTCTCTCCTGGCCAAGCTGGCGCTACCCCTGGGAGAGGTGAAAGCCAAGGTACTTCACTTTGTTTTGACTGCTTTGGGCCTTTTTCATTGAGAACTTATAGCAAGTTTCCCATAGGAGGGTAAGGAGCTGCTGAATTCCTTTTATGCAATCCTCCTGAGACCAGCCAGCTGTAAGTCATCTATGTACTGAAGCAGGGCACAGCCATGTAGATCTGCTGGGAAGGCTCTTAGGGCTGAGGCTACTGCAACGTTGAAAATAGCTGGGGAGTTTTTGAACTCCTGAGGCAAACTGGTTCAAGCCAACTGGCACTTGTCACCATTTTCAGGATTCTCCCATACGAAGGCAAAGATTGGTTGACTCTGGGAGTCTAGGTGGATGCAGGGGAAAGCATCCTTGAGGTCTAAGCATGTGAAGAAGGCAGTTTTGGCAAGGATAAGACCAGAGAGTATGGGTTTGAGACCACCAGACACAGGGTGATGGCAGGTCTTGAACTGGCACATAGTCATAGGTGCCCAGCTTCTGTTACCAGCCGCTCTCATCTCAGAGATATTTCAGGTGACTCTTAGCTTTGGCAGGTTCAGTATCAAGCCCTGAGATGGATCAGACTCCCGAGGAAGTCTGACACTGCCTCAAGCCCTATGAGATCATCACAGAACCATGGATCAGGACTGAACATTCCCTTCAGCCCTTTGGTCAGAAACTTTCCGCTGTCTCGTCCACACACCGTCACACAGCGACTCGAACCCACTGCCCAGCACCCAGCATCTTGGAGTTGTAGTGTTATTCCTTATGGAACTACTCAGGCAACTCTGGCAGGTGATTAGGCTCCCATCCTGTCTCTCAGGGGAGGATCTACGAAAACAAACCCAGGTCCTTACCAGTCTCACCGGTGGTACTCCCTGAGCTGTTTCCCAGGCCTAACAGGCTTCTGTTGTGCATCCGAGGTCCTCACCCCAGCTAGTCCCCTATGGATCAAGGTGTCCACTGGCACCAAACTAAGTGACTTCTTTTTGTGGTCCAGGGTCAGCACCCCAGCGACAAAGGTGCAAATGCACTTTCTCTGAATCCTGGACAAGCCCCCAAGAAATTTAACAGTATTCTCTCACAGAAAGACGGGACATGAAGGCTTTTCTGTCCAGGAAGCAACTTTATTCATCATGCCCACATGGGCTCAGTGGGTTTGTACCCAAAAAACTGAGCCTGGAGCACAGTGGGGTGTAGTCTTTTATGAAATTTCTACTTCTTTGTCTCCCATACACGGTGACATGTAGTCTGATTGGACACAGCCCAAGTTACAGAGTTATGCCAGAGCTATGTGAACCTGTATTGGTGTTGACTGGGCCGTGTTGTCTTTCTCTGTCCTGCAGAGGCCTCCGCCACATTCCTTAGGGAGGGGCTTTACCACAGGAGGATCACTTATTACTGTAAAAGTTCTCAGTAAAAATGATTTAATGGATGATATATATATTTTGAGATGGGAAAATTACAGCCAAAAGTAAAACTATCAAAGCCTTTAATTTAACTCCTCTCCTCACCATCCCCAACCATGCAGTATATCTAGGCACAAAGAGGCCATATGGCAAAGACCTTTAAAATTTACATTTGTAAAACTCTGACTAAACCACGATATGGGAAACTGTGGTATACAAATTAATATAGCCTATTGTCAGAAATGAGATATGAAAATTAGTGTATATTGATACTATTCAATAGAACTTTTACTAATGATAGAAATAACATACACCTGTGCTTTCCAACATGCCAGACACTAGTCACATGTGCCTAGTAAGCACCTGTAATGTGATGACAGACAGTTCCCAATTTACAGTGGTTTGATTTAGGATTTTTTTTTTTAATCTCACAGCTGTGTGAAAGCAGTGTGAATACAGTAGAAACTGTACTTCAAATTTTGAATTTTGGTATTTTCCCAGACTAGCCACAAGAGACTCCATTGTGATTCAAGGCACCATCAGTGAGCCACACTTCCTAGCCAACCATGAGATCATGAGGTTGACTTGATATACTTACAACCTTTCTGTTTTTCACTTTCAGTACAGTATTCAATGAGTTACATGAGCTAACACTTTGTTGTAAAATAGACTTTGTCCAATGAATGTAAGTTCTTTGAATATTTAAAGTAGGCTAGGCTAAGCTTTACTGTTCTGTAGGTTAGGTATAGTAAGTGTATTTTCAATTTACGATGGGTTTATTGGAAGGTAATGCCATCATAAGTCAAGGAAGATCTGTATTGTGATTGAGGAACTACCTTTTAAATGTTATTATTTTAAATGCAAATAGCCATATGAGGCTAGTAGCTACCTATGTGGCTAATGGCTACTTAGTCAAAATATTTTAATTTGGGGGCAATTAGGTGGCTCAGTCAGTTAAGGTCAGCTCAGGTCATGGTCTCACAGTTTCATAATATTGAACCCTGGGTCTGGCTCTGTGCTGACAGCATGGAGCCTGCTTGGGATTCTCTCTTTCCCTTTCTCTGTGCCCCTCTCTCTGCCCCTCCCCTGCTTGTGTCTGCAAAAAGTCTGAATAGAACTGGTGTCTATACAATGTCATTATAATTTTAAACACGATTTTCCTTCATACTTGTATGCTTTTAGTATCTTCAGTAGTTCTCTTATTGTATTCGTAGAATCAACAGCATAGAATTATCAATATGAAACCATTTCTATTCAGACTTATTTTTATTTCTTTGAATGTCTGTTTTTGAGAGAGAGAGAGATACAGAGAGAGAGAGGGAACATGCTAGGGCACACAAGCAGGGGCAGAGAGAGAGGGAGGCAGAGGATCTGAAGTGGGTTCCATGCTGACACCAGAGAACCCAATGTGAGGCTTGAACTCATGAACCATGAGATCAGGATCTGAGCCAAAGTCAGATGCTTAACCAACTGAACCACCAAGGCATTCCTATTCAGACTCTTATTTTTAAATATCACTATATAGTTTTATAGAAAAAATAAAACAATCTTTACATTTGACTTGGTTGTCCCGGTTATCTCTAGAAAGTCTCAGGAGTCACCATTTCCAGTATTTGCCTGGCACATATTAGATATTCAATCATTATACAGGTTTCCCCTAAGCTTTCAAAGTAGAGCGTTCCTATGAAATCTTTTGTAAGCCTACATGGCATAAAGCAAAGAAACAATTAACTTTTAACTTATATGAAAATTATTTTGAGTACTTAGAGGTGCTCAGGAGTTTCTGGGTTTAGTGAAATATGACTTTGAAAAGTTTGTATAAAATGTTCAACAAAAGCTTTCAGAGGATCTCACTGTTCCTGTGTCTTCAACCTTAGACCAATTGCCTTTAGATGGGGGGAACCACTAATACTGCTCTTATCAAGCCTTGAAATATAAGCCTCCAGCTAAACCATTTCCTGGTCATTCACACACAGGAGGGCCTGGGAAGATTTTGGCCATCTGTTTCTTCTGTGAGGGTTTCTTTTCTTTTTCTTTTTTTATTTCTCTTTCCCCCCAGGGGGACATCTGCCTTGTTTAATATCTACAGTATAACGTGGGAGGGAAGAAAACCCCTTTGCAGCCCATCAAGGTTTTTGAGTCGGGTTGTGAATGGCCAAGTCAACCATTTCAAAATAGCAGATTTTATTTACTCATCTCCCTCTTGGTCTTCAACCCACTCTAATTATATTTTCCCTTCCATTTTTCTAATTAATTATCACTGATAATAAAAAGTCTTCTATGAAGGTTAACTTGACATTTTTTATTCTCAAGTTTACTTGGTCTTTGTAAACTATTCCACATTGTCATTTGCTTACTGTATTTACCATTATTTTGCGTTCGTGACCTTGACATGGCCCTCCTGTTTTCAGCCTAACCTTTTGTTCACTCTCAATCTTCTTTCAGTATTATTTTCCTCTGATTTTTGTGTAAATTGTTGCCTAAGTCTCAGGGCTTCTACTTCTTTTTTTTTTTTTTAACTCTATAATCTCTCCTTAAGTATGTTGCCCAATGTATTTGATGTCATATGAAGGTGATTTTCATGTTTATATGTTCAGCCTGATTTCTTCTCAGATATACTAATTTTTAAACTAGCTTCTCAGGTAACATTTTGAGTAGGATGACTGAAAATCATCTTATAATGAATAAGTTCCCAGGAAAAGTTCATATTTTTTCCCAAACATAAATTTTTACTGTGTTCTCCAGTCCTGTGAATGCCACTGGCATCCATCCAATCATTCAAGGCAAAGAGTAAAGAATCACCCTTGAAACCCCGTGTATGACCACTCTCCACTTTAATCTCTGAAAATTTTACCTCTCATTCACTCATTTACATTTTCTCTCACATAACTATTTTAAAATGACATCACTATTTTTCCAGTAGCCTCTAACCCACCTTCCTACATATAATTTCTTGTCATGTATCATGCAAACTAATTTTTGATATTATAAATCTGATTGTGTTAACTCTTTTAAGTATGTAGTGGTTTCTGGTAGGCGTAAGGTGATACAAATATTTTAAATTATCTACAGGTTCTGTAGACTCTGGTCGTTACCTTCTTACCTGCGGTTATTTTGTACTGTCAGGCTTTTAAACAGACTGTATAACCCATTCTGAGTCATGTTCTAGAGGAACTGTTAACATTGTATTTCTCCTAACTGGTATTTTTCCTAAACATAGAGTATCCATATTCTGAGAGTATCTTGCCCAAGATTGGAGTGGGAAATAGAGGGATAAGTAATTGAAATCACTTCCTTTTTTCTTAACAAAACTCATTTAATTGGCCTTTGTTTGTTTAGGAAGTTTGAAGTTGAATGCCAAGTGTTTTGTTTTTTTTTTTTAAGTTTATTTTTGAGAGAGAGTATCACCTGAGCCATAGTTGGGCGTTTAACTGAGCCACCTAAGTGCCCCTGAAGTTGATTGCTAAGTTTGACTGCAGATGGGCTAGATGGGCTTCGGGAATCAGTGAGACAATGTCCAAAATAATTCTAGGGAAACTTGATCTTATGTATTTATATGTGTATCATACATTGTACAGGTATATCATAGCAATATATTTTTTCGGGGGCGTAAGTATCATTATCCTAAATGATTTATTAATAAATGAAAGCACAACACATGGAATATTTCAAACTTGTACCTAAGATAATGTTTCCTACTGATATGTCATATAATAAATTTACTGGGATGCCCAAGTGGCTCAGGCAGCTGGTTCTTGATTTGGGCTCAGGTCAACCAGGGCTCAGGTTCCTGGGATAGAGCCTCACATCTGGATCTGAGTTGACAGGGCAAAGCCTGCTTGGGATTCTTTCTCTCTCTCTCTCTTCCTGTCCCTCTCCTCCCCTTTCTCTCTCTTTCTCAAAATAAGTAAATAAACTTTAAAAAATTGCCAACTTTAGGTAGTAAAATACTGAGTATACATTAGAAGGAATTTCTAATAAGTTTCAGAAAATTGATGTTATAAACATTGTATATTTAAACACAGATTATTATACCGAAGTGAAATCATGGCTATATATATATATATATATATATACATATATATAAAAGAGAGGAGTTATTAAGTATTCAGTGTGATATAACAAACTCTTTAAAAAAGCTTTTAAATTGATGTCTTAATTAAGCTATGCTGATAACTGAGAAATGACTGGGAAATGTAGTTTTAACAGAGTTTTAACATGCTTCCAGGAGGCATTGGAAACTACACTCAGCATGGTCTAGAACCAATCCTTAAATTTGTAAGCTCTGACACTATATATATATATATTTCTTTTTTTTTTTTTTTTTACTAAAACACAACCCAGGTTAAATCCAGCTATTAACCTATTGTATGACACAATGCATAGCTAAATGTGGCTGGAGAAGGATAATTAACTACATAATTTTTTTAATTCATTCCCACCAACTTGAAGAGTGAACTTTTAATGCTGCCCAGAAACCACTTGATATATATCCACTACAACCTTTC
>PJEM01005003.1:92813-129424 GCA_004023845.1 Helogale parvula | reverse complement strand
TGCCAGGTTCCCTTTTCTTCTCCCCACTTCTCAGATTCCTAACATCTCCTTCCTACCTTCAGTAGTCAACCTCCCTGTTGATTATGTTTTCCATTCTCTGAGAAAGGAAGAAGCAAGCCAACATCACCAAGCAGCATTTGTGACATATGGTCTCCCCTTAACCCATTGTTATATAAATGGCTTTAGGTCCTATCTTGAGACCAAATTTTTGTGCATTAGATTCTGTCTGCTCTCATCTACTCAAGAATGCTGGTGCAGCAATTCTTCTCTATCTCTCTGCATCCTTCTTAGTTAATTTCTTTTTCTGAATGATACATTTGTTTGCAAATGCTATGAAAAAATGCATTCAAATTAATCCAGAATCCAGCCAGTGCTCACCAGTGCCGTGACCACCACGTTGGTGTAAGCCATCGTCATCATCATCTATCATCTGGATGATAAAAACATACTATGTAATTATATCCCTACTTCAGCCCTCATCAGCTTAATCTCAAAGCAGAGCCCTATTCTTTTAAGATGTAATTCAAATTATGTTAAACCTGTTGGCAAAATTCTCTAATGGTTTTCTAACTCATTCAAAGAATCATCACAGTGGCTGATAATGCTCAACATTATTTGTTTCCTTGTTAACTTTCAAGATTCATATCCTATTATTCATATTGTCTCCAGAGTTTTTTTCCATAATCATTAGTCTCTCTGCTGTTTCTGAAACACACCGAGAATTCTTTCACCCTAAGGACATTTAGTTTGCTATTCCTTCCCTCTGTAAATCCCTTAGCTCACTTTCTTATCTCCTTCGGGTCTTTATGCATATTCTACTTTCTCAATGAGACCTTCTGTGCATTCTTCTTTAAAATTGCAGTCTCTCCTTAATACTTAGTATTCCCTTACCAATATAATTTTTCTTCTAGCAGTCATTGCCATCTACTGTAGTTATATATTACTTTTTTTATATTGTCCACTTTCTTTGACTACCGTGTAAACTCTAGGAATGTAGAGATTTATTTTTTTTTTGTTTACTAGAATCCCTGATACTTAGAATAATGGTTGATGCATAGAAAGTGTAATAAAAGTATGTTAAGCAGAAACAGTCTTTAGTTAACCCCACCTTTTACATTCTCCTGAGATAGGATAGGAAACTTGAATCTCTACATTCTAAGTCAAATACAGCTCCAAATAAGAGCTCCCCTGTAAACTGCAATTCTTGGCCACAGATGTGACATTTGAACCTCAGCCCTCCCTCAAACTAAGTAGGAATAAATGACTGTTGCCCTAATTACAATAGCTTTCTTATTTGCAGTCACAGATGATAAACTAGACATGGAAATATTATGCTTGGCTTTTGTCTCTAGGTATGCTCCTCCAGGCCAGACTAAGAAATACTAGTTGTAAAGGTAGTTCTACTTTAGCTACAGCTGTATTTGTTTTAGAGGTAATTAGTTTTCCATCTGGCATTTGGGAGAGTGTTACATTTGCTTTAGGGGGAAAAACCAAAAAAACAAAAAACTATCACAATTGTGTAACCAAGCAAATTCTTTCAGGGTGCACAGCGTAGCAGTGACATATAGCACTTACTGTATCGGGTCTTAGCAGTTAAAATGATAAATGGGTAAACTAACTCTGTTTATATGTGCAAAGGTCTGTGCAGAAAAATCTCAGTAAACAACTATTACTGTAGTTGGCAACCTGCTTCATTGTGCATTAATTTACTATGCTTATCAATTGGGTGATTCCTGAATTCAATTTGAAAACTAATTTAACACGTATGAATTTATAATGAACAACTTAAAGTGGTAAGATGCTTACCTACTTAGGTGGAAATAAGAGCTCTAGGAAATTAAAGGCATAAATTTGAATCACATCGTTCAAGAATAAAACGCAGTATAGCTTGCAAAGTCATTAAGCCACACATATGTAAATGCATCGGCAAATGTATGCAAGAAGGCTGTGATACTCATGGTACTCTTGTTACAAATAAAGCTGTTAATAATCCTTATGAAAAATGTATCTGGGAGAGAATAGCAATAATAATATCAAAGTTATTGAGAAAGCCTTGTATGAGGAAAAGGCCAGATAACAAAGGCTGTCAGTGTTGGCAGATGGAACTTTATTACATGCTGAATAGGTTTATCTTTCCTGCCTGTTTCATCATGTGGCATTTCAATGACTCACTACCAAAAGGAGGCTTTTCTATGTATCTTCAGTCAGACATCCTCATAATAACTGGAGCAGCAAGTATGCACCCTAATGTTGAATCTAGCTTGTTCCAGCTGATATTTCAAAACAAGGTTCTTAGACATCCCCAAATGGAGGCAAACAAGAAAAAGTAATAAATCCATAACCATCACTTCCTTTTGAATAATCATGATACATTTCAGAACCATTAGTCAGAAATACAAGAAAATTTCAGCCTGGGAGCTTTCTTTTGATGTTTCAGTTTCAGGTTTCAGTTCTGAATTGCATAGCCAATAAGGCTTTGAAGGATTGTCACAAAAATCCTCCTAAAGTGAAACAAAGAGTAGGCAAACAGGAGTAAAGAATAATGGTAAACTAACATAACCAAAAAGATCACTGTATATATTTTCCATTACTCATTCATTTAGAGGTAATAGTTCTAGTACTTTTTATTAGACTAAATGTGAACTCTTCACCAGAAATAACCTTTTGATGACTTCTGTTAAATTAGTTTTCAATACTTAAGGAGAAATCTAAAGAGAAGAGCTTTGAAAATGTCTAATAGTAAAATAAAGGCTCAAGTAAAAATATTATAACCCCCAATAATATGAGATTTGGTACTCTCATATAAGTACATTAATGCAGTATTGCCAGAAATGCACATACTTCATTCCAAATGATGAATAAACACATGATTCTCAATTCAGTAAATGTACTCAAAACAGAAAGGCCAGTGAGGGAGCACCATGCATGCTGGGGCAAATCTAAGTTTTCATTTATTTCTCAAGCACTATTTAGAAAAAAATTAACATTTGTTCTGCTATGTGGTTGGCAGTTTTGATGTTTTCTTTTCCAAAACTTCTGAACTTGAAAATATGTCCATGCTAAGTGAAAAAATAGCATGTGTTTCCATTTGATTCAATTATTAAGTGAAAATAGAAAAAGTATCCTGCATAGTGTTAAATTAATTAGAGAGTAAGTGGAAAATTAGACCGTAAAATTGTAAGAAAAATTATCACATTGATTTTAATGAGGAAGGCATTGTATAGTCTTAACAAAAGTTCTTAAGTTACTCATTCAGTAGAATAATTCAATTATTCCAAAATAATCTAATCTTTGTTTTTAGTGAAATGAAAGTGCTAAAGTCGGGTTCCTGAAAACTTTGCCTATTTAGTTGATACTTTCCTGAAGATAGACTGTTTTATTATACCTGGTAACAGCAAACTATGGAGAGATATGAAGTCTGTTGCAATTCCAAAAGTCTAATCATGACTAAGTAATGTGATTACTTTATGATGTTATTTCACAGGAGGAAGGGCACTCTACACAGCTAACAAGTGTTCACGTTTTCCATAATTGGATAAATCTTTTTAAATTCAATATATCAAAAATTTTCTTTATTTTTTCCCATTGCAATTAAATATTTCTACCTTGTCACTTCTTTTTGTCTCAGAAATCATTTCTCACTTGCCCAAGTGAGGAAAACCTACTACTTCATCACCTAATTTTCCTTCTAATTTATCTATTGTCCACTTCTTTATAGACACCACATCTACTTTTGTTCACACCATTGGCTGGCTCATCATTTCTCCCTTAGTTGGCGGTTATAGCCACCTAAATGTTTTTATTTGCTGCTAATCTCTAACCAGAGTCAACTTTATAAAGCACAAATATAAGACTTCCTATACTAATTAAAAATTTTTAATGGCTCCACATTCAAATCAGGATAAAATCAGATGTCATAGGGTAACACGTAAGCAAACATTCACCTGTTTCCTCCTATATCTCTGTCCTCACCAGTTAGTGATGCTGCCTAACATTATACCTCCCAGACATGCTAAATTATTTGCAGTTGTCCAAATAACTTAACTTTCTTTACTCTGGGCCCTATATATCTGTTGTTCTTTTTCTGGAAGATTCACATTTTCATTTTATTAGTATTCAGTGTTTGTACATCAGTAGCTTTCCCAGGTAGCAGTTTTGTCCCTCCAGAGATGAATCAGGTCCCATTGGAAAATTTAAATATAGTAACCCATATGTAACTTCTGTGGTAGTTATGTTTTGACCTGGTTTTTTTTTTCTTAAACTGTTAACTCAGTGAATAAGTGCTATGTTGTTCCTTTAACTACCACATTACAGTTTCCTAATACTTGTTTACTGGACAATTTAGGGTAGTTTCATCCACCAATACTGGCTCCCATTTATTTATGCCTATTCTGTGTATTGCAGCTAACATTAAAAAAAATTTTTTTTTACATTTATTTATTTTTGAGAGACAGAGGGTGAACTGGAGAGGGGCAGAGAGAAAAAGAGACACAGAATCTGAAGCAGGCTCTAGGCTCTGAGCTAGCAGTCTGCACAGAGTCCGATGCAGGGCTTACCCATGAACCGTGATATCATGACCTGAGCCAAAGTCACATGCTCAACCCCCAGGTGCCCCAGCATCTAGCATTTTAAAGCCATCCGTCTGTACATTTAGGATTACCTATGGTTTGTCATCATTTATCTTTTGTCTATTACAACTGTTTGATGTTAAAATTATTTAGTTTGCTCTTTTTACAGATGAGTAAAAGTTTAGAGTGTGTGCATAATATGCTGAAATTAGCTACTAAGTAACAAAATCAGAAAGTCCTTCAGGTTATATTATTTTAAATACTAAGAAATTTCTCTGGTTCTATCTTCAGTCTTTACAGTCTCCCATTGATTTTGTACTGCAGAAGAGTTTAGATACTTATTCAACTTTGAATATTTTGAATATGGTAAATACATAGTTGGGTGAATGAATGAGAAAATTCACAGCATTTACACTATATTCTGCTCATATATCCTAACCATTATATCAACTTTTAAAGGAGATAATTCTAAACAGCATTTCAGAATTGCATCTCCTTACTATCTAAAGCAGAAGCTACTGTTAGAATAAGTTATTTTCGTTAGTCAACTACTTTCATGATGAAATTTCATAACGTTGCAAATTTATTTTCATGGGGAAGCCAATTTATTTTGTGAAAATTAATTGGGAATTATATGCAGGAGTTGTTAAAAATTACAGTGTCATTTTGTCAAAACAAATGGGGGACCAGATTATATGTATAAATGTTTTTTACTATATTTCCACTTCAATATAAAATATGCATTCATGTTTATATTTATATGATCACATCTGCTTAAGTAAAGTTTTGAATTTCACTTTTAATTTTTGTTGTATGTAAATGTCAATTGTAAAATGTTTCATGTATGCATTTGCATAAAGTAATTAAACCTATGACAGGGAGAAAAGAAAAATAAAACAGGTTAAATGAACAGAACAGGAAATCTTTGCAGAATGGAATTACTACCTGACATTCAAGAAGCATATTAAAAACTAGGTTACCTGGGTAAGGCATCTGGGTGATATAATTCCTCCCAATTCTTTGATCTATGTTTGTAAAATTTAAGGATGCTGTGTAGCTGACAAAATCACACAGCTTGGCATTTAATTTACGCGAACAAATGGTAGGTGATAAAATATAGCATGGAGCTAGCATGTTAAATAGAAAGAAACTAAGTGTAAATTGATAAACAAAACTGTACCAAAGTTATGAATTTTCTCTGCTGACCCCTAAGAAATCATATTCCTCAATGCATACCTCCCAGGAAGTACACATGCAAATAATAAAATCGTCTCATATTTAAATAAACACAACAAATGTAAGAGTTGCCATGGCATCTGAATACTGTAACTGTAGACCTGCTAATTTGTAATGTTAATTTCTCAATCAGATTTTTGAAGAATTCAATAAAATCTCGAAATGTCTAGGACTGAGAAAATCTCCATAAAACATCTCATCCTCTTATCACTTACTCACATGCACACACACAAACACATATACTCAGCAGCACAACAGAGGAAACTCTGGAGAGTGCTGGATAGGTCTACTCCCTCCATTGTGGTGATGGTTTCCCTGGTGTTTGCAAATGTGCAGTTCATTGTATATCGATTAAACTTCAATAAAACTATTTACTTTTAGCAGAAAAATAAAGTCCTTTAGAGATACAGATGTTCTTATGTTTGTTCAGTAAAATTTAAGGGAGTATCTACTTTGAGAAAGACACTGCTGATATTTACAGGTATATGCTAGGACTCATGTATCTGCTGTAGGAATAGCATTTCATTGCATAACTATATATTTTAATATGCACCTTACTTGTTCTGGTTTTTATTTTTTCAGAGGATCCCATTAAAACATTATATCAAATGTAACTAACAAAACCAAAGCTTGTATTAAGCATAGAGCAAGGTATCTTGATATGACATTTATGTACAGATGCCATAAAATGAAGTGGCAAAAAACTCGAAAAAAAAAAGGGTACAGTCAGAGTGGTTGGTCTTTGTAAATGCATGGAGGTGAAGCAAAAGGAGGGGAAAGAAGAGAGTCCTTGGATCACATAAACTATTCAGTCCCAGATAATTTTGGAGTATTGATTCAGTACAGAAACTGGCTATAAGGAAGTGGCTTTCCATTTCTCTTTGCTCAGAGGACCAGTGGAAGCTAGACTGCCCGCAAGTTCATCCCCCAGTAGTTGGTTCTGTCTTCACATTGGTAGCTTGCCATCACCATTGTGGGGGTATTCACATCACAGAGATTTACAGATGCTGTAAACTACTAATTTCTGTGTCTGCCCTGGAGACGCTTTATTAAATTTTGCCTGCACACCACTGATCCTTCCTTTAATGACTTGATTGCTACATATACCTATGTGTGTGTGCATGTATACATCTATAGATATGTTTGCCTATTTTTGAAATATATAGAAAAGATAATCTGAGAATTGCTGAAATCACTGGAAGGCTGGTATTTAAACACATCTAAGTTATTTTATTCAACTCTATTTAGTCATCATTGTTCTCTAATGTTCTGTTATATGGATGTATTGCAGTTTATTTCTCAGTTATCCAGTCTATGATATTTGGATTGTTTCCTGGTTTTCATTACTGTTAACAATGCTATACAAATTTTTGTACAGATTTCTTGCTTTGAATATACAGCTTTTTCTCTTGCATGTATAACTGCAAGTAGAATGACTCCCAATAGTTATGAAAAAATAGTTATTATTTCAGTAATTCCAGTTTTTATCCAAAGCAATTTAATAATTTGCATGCCCACCAGAAAAATATGGACTCATGTTCTTCCTATCTTTTCTATATTTTGATTACTATCATAGGTCTTAATTCTTTCCAGATGATGCAAGCTGGCTGTATCTGAGGACCCAGAGCAGGGCCCACAAGACCAGCCGAGTGGGTTCTTGGCTTTGCACAGGATAGAAATCAAACATTAGCCAAGAGGAAGTGAGAGCAGAGTTTATTGAATAGTCTAAGTGATAAAGTGTAGCAGACGTAATGTCTGGGAAACTCAGAAAGGGAAGAAGAGAGAGTCTCGTCTTTGCTCAGGGTCTGTACTTTTGATTGAGGAAAGTGGTGTGGAATGTGTGTCCTCTCAGGTATTCAGGAACTGGTCAAAATAAGGACAAGTGCTCAGATGTCTTTGTCTTCCGTGAATCACTTATGCCTTAGAGCCAGGGGTCATTTGTGTCAAGGTGTCTGGAGTTGGTGGTCATAGAAAACCAACATGCTGACCTTGTCTGGTCACTCTTTAGGTGTTATCTATTGTGCTAGAAGACTCCAAAGACAGTTAATTCCTTGATCTTTACAGGAGGACATACATTAAGGCATGTGTAAGGCAGAAGTGTAGGCCCTAGCAAGAATAGAAGCAGCAACAAAGCAGTCTTTTATAGAGTCACTTTCAGTTTTCCTGTCTCACAGATACATGGGCAGAAAGTCTCATTTCGATCTAAATTATTATTTTTTTAAATTAATGGTTTATTTGGGCTTCTGTGTGTGTGTGTACATGTGTGTATGTTTAAAGTCATATGTAGTTATTTTCTATGAATTATCAGATTATGTCATTTGCCATTTTTCTATAGATGGCTTCATTATTTTATTAGTAGGAGTTATTTATATATTTTTGATGCTACTATTTTGTTAACTATGTGCAGCTGATATGATATACATACTGCTTGTTTATAAGTACTCTCCATCCTTATAGATGCATGACAGTGCTTAGTTGGTTCCTAATATGTTTGAATACTAATCATAGAGTATACATTACAGTTAACTTTTGCCTAGTTTATAGCTTCTCTTTCACTTATTTAATATGCCTTTTGATAAACAGGATTTCTCAATTTAGGTGGATTTGACTTCATATACTTATATAAATATATATTGATTATATTATGTTGATATTTTGATGGAGAGGGTGTTAAATCCTCTATGTCAAAATTGTAATGTATTTACTTATACTTTATTCTGAGAGTTTTGGATATATTTCCTTTCTTCTCTCTCCTCTCTCTCCTTCCCTCCTTCCCATTCTTACTTCTTCCTTTCTTTATTTTTTTATAAGAATAAACATTTCTTCTCTAGCCTAATTATTCAGTCTATTTTATTCTTGACAATGTTTTTTTATCTTTGTCAGATATCAACATTTCTTCTTAGGCATGTCTATTTCAAAACTTGTATTTTATTGCCTTCAATTTGTCTTTTCTTATACCAGGGCAACACTGTTGTGTTTATTATAGATTTATAATAAATCTTGATATATTTTAGAGTAATTCCGTCTTCCTTTTCCTCAGTCTTGGATAGTCTTTGATCTTTGTGCTCCTATATTCAATTTAGAATTAACTAGGAAAGACCATAAAAACTCTATATGAAGTTTTATTAGAATACTATTAAATTTCTAGAACAATTTTAAGAGGATGACATCCTTATGGTAGTAAATTTTTCTATACGTGGACTTTATATATTAAGCTAAATATTTTGGTGCCCTTTAATAGCTAGCTGTAGTTTTCTAAGTTTTAATGCATAGGTTTCACACAAATTTTTGTTGGCTATTTCTCAAATTACTTTACAGTTCTGTAACCGAACTAGCTTGAGTTTCCTTCTTGGAGGGTCACAGATAAACCTGGTAGAGTTGTTACACGAAGTAAACTTTATTTGCAGCAAATAAGGAGATCACAGGAAATAATTTCCAAAGCCATGACTCCCCAAGCAAGGGTGGATACATTTCTTTTATTTAGGGTTAGGATGAATATTTAAAAAGATGATCCTTGTCACTATATGTAGAGATGGGCATAAGGTTGCACATACACCTTAAGGAAACATGCCTATACATACATCATTGTATGCTACATAAACGAGTTGTGTGCTCCTCTTTGGAGATTTTAACGTTATAATGAGGTAAAGGTAATTATTGGTCATTCTAGAAGTCACTCTGTGGTCCATCTGCACAGAAGCAAGGAAGGAAGGGAGTGTTATGCTAACACTGGTCTGGGTGTTCTGGGCCCAAGAGATGTCTTGTCAGGGCAGTTGCTATCACTTGAGGTGTGGCTTTGCTTTCCATTTGCCTCAGTTAAGAGATAAGTTAGAAGGAAGAGCCAAGGAAAAATGTGGGGCAAAGGTTTGTGAGTCAGGTCTGGTGGTCTAGTTGGTGAGAGTTTTATTTAAACTTAAAGATCCTATTTTTAGTTTCTATTTCTTAATTGTATATATAAACAGACATCATATGTATACCAATCTTTTTACAACTACTTTGTTAAACTTTCAAGTTAATTTTATTAATTTGTTAACAAATTCATTTGGATTTTCTCTGGAAACAATCATGTACTAATAAATTACATTTTCACTTTATCCTTTTTATTCTGATAACCTCTTCTTAATGTCCGTTAAGTAGTTCTCTGCCATTTTAAAACTCCTGGCCTGGAGGGAATCATTTAGAATCACTTAAAAAGTACACGTTTTATAATCTATAACAGTTCTAAAATTTTAGTGTGCATTAGCCCCACCTAAAAAGTTTGTTAAAATACAGATTACTGGAGCTTACCCCCACTGTTTTTGATTGTGATAGGTTAGTTCTTAAGTGATGCTCGCAGATTTGCATTTCTTGTTCTCAAATGTTGCTAAGGGTTCTTTCTGGAAAGTTTGCAGATAATGCAGAGGATTCTGGTCTAGGGATCACCTTTGGGGAAATATTCTAAATATTCAGAGTAGAAACTCAAATGTATCACTTAGAAATTCTCTGCCATTATTGAAGTAACTTCACATACCAGATACTCAGTTGCCTATACTATAAAATCAGGATAGTATTTGATATTTGTGATTTCTATAAAGATTTAATATTGGAACATTATGAAATAGTTATCCTAGTATTTTGTACACAATACATTGTGCCTATAAGAATTACCAAATAGGCTAAATGAATTGCAGAGATGGTTCTACAGAGCATTTTACAAGGATTCTATAGGAATTCTAAATTGAATTAAGGATTATGATGTCTGATATGAAAATGCATTCTAACCTGACCTTAGCTAAAACAAATTTCTTAAATAAAATTTTGGAGGTGGATGAAAGTAAGATTTAAACCCAATCTTTCATTGGCAACAAACATTAATCAAAGTATAATGTACAACTGTTATGTGATTATTTATATTAAAGCAAACAAAGAGGACTTCAGCTGTCTCCACTTTGACCTCAAACTTTCTAGTTAGATTCTTCTTTCCAGCTTATCTCTTGGCTAAGGCAGAAGACCTGAGGGAAAGCATCCTCTGATGGAAACCAAAACCACCCCCTCAAACAATAACGACAGCCTTGAGCCATCAAGACCTGCCCTGGAAAATGATTCGTTTAACCTTCACTGCCTACCTGGACCTACTCACCCACCTTTGCCCCACATTTTTCTCCTGTAAACCTAGAAATATTTTCAGCATTTTGGAAACAATCTTTGAGACACTAGCCCAAGGTCTTCCAGGTGTTAGGCTCACTGAAATAAGATCCTTTCTTTTTTGCCACCACCCATCTCTCTGCCTGTGGATTTTGTCAGTGCTTAGTGGCCGAACCTGGTCTGTTTGGGAGCCAGGTACTCTCACATCCTGCACTGTGGCGACACTAAGAGTCACAATTACCTAGGGAAAAAAAATCATAAGGCCGTGGATAACTGATTGACTAAAACAAACCAACAAATAGAGCCTAGATGCATATATCTTTCTAAAAGAAATGAAAAGGACTTCATTTTTGTATCATCAAAATATGTGTATGGATTGACAGGCTAGAATCACCCTGTTGCTTTATGAAATTTGCCTAATTAAATTTTAGCCTTCTCACTTGAGGATAGAAGTTAATTTTTTGCTTGCTCATTCTGCTTACATAGGTGGTAAGTTATCAAGCTAAGAGAATAACACATCATTGGAAAATAGCTGTTGTGTTCTGCTTAATGGATTAGAGTGAATACTATAAATGTAATTAAATAGCTACGTATTTCACTCCATTGGTATATACTGATTTCTTTCTTGAGAAAACATTATACTTTATTAGACTGGACCATCTAGGAGCCTGATCTGAGAATATTCATTGATTGAATAAGAAGTAAGAATTGTCATATGTAGTAATCCCATTATGATTATGAGCTTCTTGCATGAAAAATACTTTAATTCACTATCTTCAAAATGTATCCTACTCCTCAGGAATTCCTGCAGAGGTACACTAACATACATTTCAATTGTAAGATGCAAAAGCATTTGATAAGAAATGAATCAAGATGTCTTAACAACAACAACAAAAAAAATGTTATGCTAAGAAGGCAGCAAAACTTTCCAGGAAATCTTTCTTTCCTCAATGTATGTATAATCATATTTTAAGGAAAAGAAGTTTAAAAAATATGTCCTCTTTTATTTCTACCTCTTGTATTCCCTTTAAAACATTAAAATATTATCTAATTGGGTCTGATCCTGACCCTTCATCACATATTTTTGAGGAAAAAATAAATGCTTAAAAAGAAAAATACCTTGCTGGACTTACCCGGCCCGGCCTGGCCTTGGCTTTCCTTTTTTCTTTTCTTTTCTTTTCTTTACTTCACTTTTTTTTTCTTTTCCTTTTCTTTATCTTTCCGTATATATATATATATATATATAGATAGATAGATTTTTTTTTTTTTTTGAGCAGGGGAAACTAGGGATTTTTATAGTTGGCATGAGTATTTGTGTTTCAACCCATCCACCGCCTTTGTTAAAAACTTTCTTTTCTTCAAAGTACATTAGTTATTCTTGCCTTTTCTCATTTCATATACACTCAGAAATGTAACATAATCATAAAATGCAGGCTATTACTGACCTGCATTTATCCTAGAAATATCCGTATTATCTGGGAGGCTCCAATTAGGAATAAGATGCTAGATATTTTCTTGAGACTGTGATTTATTTTAAACCTTGAATCTTTGATCAGACTATGATTTTATGTTCAACTTTGAGTCTTTGATCTCAATATTATAAAGAAGCTGAGCACTAAAGGTTTAAATAATATTTTATATACAAATGATCAATGAAATTACAGAATGAAAAATGTCTTATCAAAGGTTAAATATCAGGGTAGTTATTTTTCACTTTTGCTTATAAAACATATAAAAATTTAAGTTCTAATTATCTCAAATCATTAGGTTCACATTAAAATTAAGTATTCCATGAATAATAAACTGTAAATTAGTAAAAATCAACAAATATTTGCCTATTTTTGTACTATGTTCACATTCCAAGTAAAGATAAGTTTTGTTAACTGTATTAGTAATTTATGCTCTTTAAAAAAATCAAATGACATTTTATCATACCAGTCATTAATTAGTTTATACACAAAACCACTTTTTATAAAAACTATTATTAAAGTACTTTGGAGGACTGATAATTTAGGTAAATAATAAGGTGAATCTGTATTTAAAATAAGATACTTGTCATACAAATGATGGAATTGTTTTCAGATATTTTGTACTTTAAAAGTAATGATTGTTAAATATTTCACTTTGTTTCAGAAAATCTCTACTATGATATACTAATAGCTTCCTCCAAGCATTTCTCCAGAAAAGTGAGCTACCGTGACAAAATCTAATTTTTTTTTCCTTTTAGACATTAGCTCTGTGCCTGTCTTTATGGTAACAAGAAGATGTTGCTGGTATCTAGAGAACTAGAACATTGGAAGCATCAACTTAATTCTTCAAGGGATACATCTCTGTTCTAGGCAGTGTATATTAAGGAAAACTTATGGAAAAACAAGATCTTTTTGAGATTCAAAGGAATTCAAAAATAGACATGTCAGCATGAATTTTTCTTTTTTGACAGAAGTACAAAGACGACAGTAGAAGCAAACACTGCCTGAGCTAACACAAAGCCCAAGCTTTATGATGTCTGCATTTTGACGTGCTGGGTTCGCATGATGAAGGGTGAGGAGATGGATGGAGGGTGGGAGAGAGACTCTGATCATTCGTGTCTGGCGTAGAGCCATCCCCTGGATGGGCACTTCATGCCGGCAGTTGTGATAAGGAAACTGAAGATCTCGATGAAGAGAGCAAACGATTTTCATCTCTGCTCCTACTTTTATTTCTAGCTCTATCCTCTCACCTTTACCTGTTGCTTTCAGTTCTCTCTTCTTTATTCTTTTCCTCTTTCTTCCCCTTCCCTTTTCTTCTTTGCCTCTATTGTTTTATATGCATTCACTAACCTGTGCATTCTTTTCACCTGGGCTCTGGCTGAGAACAAAGCAAACAAAATGTAAATCCCTACATTTTTGGAGCTTCCATGATAGTGAAGGAAAATAAACAATAAAAAACATAAATAAGGGTGTTGTATTGTATATTACACATGACAAGTGATTTTAAAAAGATCTTCACAAAGAGGACATTTGACCAGACACCCGAAGCAGTCATGTTAGTTATTTGTGTACCTGCAGAGTGGCCTCGGTAGAAGAAATGGACAGTCCAGAAGCCCTAATTAGGAAGACTGTCCAGAGTCTTAAGAATGGCAAATACACAAGACTTCCAGAATAGCTAGAACCCCACTAAAAGCTCTAGGAAAAGAAGAGCGGTAAGAGAGAAAGTCAGTGAAGGATGAAGAGAAAGGTAGAAGTGAAGGATGGCACAGATGGCCTAGAAACTTACAGACCGTTGTGAAGACTTCAGTTTTTGTTCGGAGAGAGAGCAGAGTCTCTGGAGATGTGTGTGTGTGTGTGTGTGTGTGTGTGTAAGTGTGAATTTTGCATTCATATATGCATGTGGACTGAGGTGTGAGTGTGTGCATGCATGTGCATGTGTACACTCCCAGCCTGTATGCTAGAAAATTTGAAAGACTGTCTGCTGAAACACAAATTCATTACTTCCCCCTTAAACTGAGAGCCTAAAATACCTATCCTGAGTCAAGAAAGTTACTGAGGGCTTTTGAATTGGGGACCTTAAGTACTTTGGCTGTAGCAACCTGGAAATCACTAGAGTACATGCACATTTTCCCAGGAAACTTTTGCTGTTCTGTCACCATGTAAGTCACAAAACTATTGCTAAGGCAATGAGCCTGAAAAGAGTGGAAGAAACATGGAAGAATACAGTTTTCAGAAAACATTATGTAGATTCATTTTAAATGGGATGAAATTAGAACTAATAAATTGTCATTTTGTCTGATGTCCCTTCTCTACTGCATCCCACACATCTTTTCCATATGCATACTCCTAATTTTATATAGGTTTTGCAGGGATCAGTAAAAGCTTTGTGTACAAATGAGGAGGAGCACAATCAATGTGTTAACAGATGTTTATCTGATTGTCAGTCAGTGCCTTCTTTCCTGGTAATTTTGCCACAGATTAATTCCCTCCGCTAGAGAAGGTGATACAGACAGAAAAATGTAGCAAGGAACTCTTAATTGCTTGTTCACTTTTTATTTTCTTATGTAGGCTTTGTTGTCTTTATCCATAGTATATTAAATATAAATTGCAACTGCTAAATTAGCTTGATACAGAAAAGACAAGCTGCATCAATAAAACCCAAAGGAAAATTTTAATCATACGGGCTAATGTGGTGAAATCTAAATCAAGCTTTGCTCTCTCCCTTGAGAACAAGGAATTCATGCATTCTTTTTGGGTGTTGGGCTCTGGAGGATGCTATATGAGTGGGGAAGTCTTGACTGTATGAAAAAAGTGACCCCTCCAATTGGTACTTAAAAAGATCTCTAGGGGCACCTGGGTGGCTCAGTTGGTTAAGCGTCCGGCTTCTGGCTTCGGCTCAGGTCATGCTCTCACGGTTCGTGGGTTTGGGCCCCGCGTCGGGCTCTGTGATGACGGCTAGCTCAGAGCCTGGAGCCTGCTTCAGACTCTGTGTCTCCCTCTCTCTCTCACTCTCCTCTGTTCATGCTGTCTCACTCTGTCTCTCAAAAATAAATAAAAAACATTACAAAATTTAAAAAAATCTATATTTTAATTGAAGTGTCATGAAAGAAAAATATTTTTTATGTTCTATAAATTTTTGGAGCACATTGGCTAGTGGGTCATTAAATTAAAAACTATTTCTACAAAATAAACCATCTATAAATTAATACAGTTCTTATCCTTCCTAAGCCTCCATTTTTTCATTTGTCAATTTTAAATATAATATCAGTAGTTGAGAAATGTGAAATTTTGTTTTGATTAGTTTAAATCACTGCCCTTTAAATGCTATTTCTCTCTTAAGGCTACCTAGAAAGTATATTTTTAAGGAAATAGAATAGGAAAAAAATCAGAATATAAGCCTTAACCATGATAGGAAAGTATTTTAATATTCAGATATGTAATGACCTAATTTTCCTGAAATGTTCATAAGAATCTAGTTGCTTATGTTTTTTTAAATGCTGTATTCCTCAATTTCACTCATTGGGGTATTCCTTTAGCATTATATTGCCAAGGACAGCAAATAATCCAGTGAATTTTTTTTTTACATGTATTATCAGTTTTGTTAAATATCCAAATATAATGAGCACATTTGATGAACATTTGCTGTTTGGAGCCTACAAGATTTACATGCTAATTTTTTTTCATTTAACAACATTTAAAACTTTTAGTCATATTTTTTTTGTCTCCATGTCTTCATAGCTTTTAAGATATTACAGGTTTCCCTGAGAAGAATATAGAATATAAAAGTTTTATACAGGCAATCCACAAATTAAAAATATGTTATCTCCTAAGAGTTTATTGATAATATAATTCAGAGAAGTGTTTATGAGTATCAAGTACTTTTGGGTCCTAAGTAATTTGCAACTCATTAGAAAGTACTTTGACTGCCTTCATTAAAATTTCTCCAATTTAACACCCCACCCTCATGAAAACAATTGACTCTGTCTGTTTCCCTCTCTTTATTTAGATGTTTTCTTTTCAAATGTATTAAAGGAATTTTTTAAAATTACTTATTCAGTTCCTTAATTCTTTATGATCTAATTTTTATTCCCACTGGTCCATTTGATTTGCTCTTTGTAGGCTCATCAGTGTCTTAATGTTTTCAAAATCCAACAGTAATTCAGTAATTATTCCAGCTAACATCTGCCCCTTCGACACTGTGGAAAGTCTCTCCTGGCTTTGTTTTCTGTGATAACATTCTTCCAGTCTACTTCTCTAGTTACTTATTTCAGTCTCTTTTGCCAGAATGACTCTATCTCTGGCACTTGTCTTCTTCTATTTATTTATTTGTCTTGTTTTTTTTTTTTTTTTTTTACTTTATATGCTTACTGGCCTCAAGCATTGCTTATGTCTTTATAAATCTCTATTTTTAGCCTAATCTGCAAGATGTACCATAGGCATTTCAATTTTAGTATATTCAAAATCAAAATCAGTGCCATTGAGTAACTCTCTAATTCTGCCTTACACTTCATTCTTATTTTATTGTTATTTCCCCAGTATCTTGCTCATGCTTAGTAAAATTTAACCTTCGCCTTGCTGAAACTGTTATGCTTCTAAAAGATAGATCAGTTTTGCCAACTCTTGTTTACTTACATTATTTTGATGACTCTTTCCTACAAAGTCATACTATTCTAGTGACTTACTATAACATTCAGGAGTGGACATTATTCCAGTCTAACTTTTTTCTCACCATTTTCTAGCCATGATCCATGTTTTTGACTTTTTTTTTTTTTTTTTTTAGTACCTTGAACTTTTAGCTCTTGATTCATGATGTTTATTCTTCTGGAATGTACTTATAACTCTGTTCCTTGGAAATTGCGAATAATGAGTTAAATAATTCTATATGTTTAGAAAAGTTCCTGGTGCATAATTAAATGCTCATTAAATACCAGCAAGTATTATTGTTGTTACTCATAGTTGTAGCCCTGGACATCATAGTAATAACAGTCAATGCCCAATTTACTAATAGTCACTTTTATTGAAGCTTACCTACCACCTTTCTTCCCATTTTTTCTTCCTTCTAATGAGAATTATTTGCCCTTTCCTTATTTTCTCTAGTTATACAAAGTTGCCTCATTCTTACTTCCAGTGCAATTTGACTATTTTAATATACCTTTTATATATTTCATATATAGCTAAGAAATAATTTAAGAGTGATATATGTGCATGTATTAATAAGATACATATCACCCAAGAAGAGGTATTTTAAGAATAAGATATATATACACAGGATATAGAAACACGGAGAAATATATTTTATATGTATATGTATCTATATGTATATACATACACCTATCCAAGAAGAAATTATATATATATACTTCTTAAATTTTTTTTAGATGAAGTATGTTTATAACATCTTTATAAAAGAAGAATGATATGGATAGAAAGCCCTTCTTATATTTGTTGGCGATATTGTATAGTTTTAAATAACTTTAATTTTAAAACAAGGAACACTGGGATAGGTATGCTTATAGTCATTTGAATTTGTATGTTAAAAAGATAATTAATTTTCCAGCAAAGACTCCTTTAGGGCAGAGTGCTTTAAGTAGACCCATTTTATGAAAATCTTTTTTTTTTCCTAACTTGCAAGAAAGGTCTTCTAATATTCAAATAAAACAGGTATAAAGACTCTGTGTTTGGAATTTCAAATTAAATGGAGGGTAGAAAATACTTACATGTGGGCTTATTGCACGTTCTAGAGTTAGAACAGGGAGAAGGAGGGAAGCAGATTATCCTCTGCTCAGCATTAAATGAGTAAAACCTGCTTTGTCAGAATATGCAGATGCCAGTTATTCAAGGCCCAACAGGCAAGACTCCAGAGAGCCTCCTATAGCCTCCTAAAAGGATGACAGTTAAATTCCATAAATGGGTTCAATTCCTGGTGGATCTTAATGCTTTTAGAGAGAAAACCAAAAATGGCAGCAAAGTGAAAAAGAAATAGATTTCAGCTTTACATAATTATGGATAGGCACTGTAGTTAGTGGAGAATATTCAATTTAGAATTAGTGGTAAAAAGAGTGGATAGGACAGATATGCTAAAATTAAGAAAAGTTTCATATTATCAAAAACACAGAAGAGTTTGGGTTTTAATCCAAATGAGATATCAGAAGGCATAGAAATAAGGACCTCTTGTGCAAGATTGTATGTACCATATAGTAATAATATTAGTAATTAATACTTCAACAGTAGATACTGTCTCTCAGGCATCCTATTAACTGATTTAACTGTTATAATGTCACCAGAGACTAGGGGAGTTCTCAAGCCTTGAGATTTAACCATTAGCTGGTGCCAGATTCTTGACTTCACTGAGAGAAGTAATTCAAAGACAAGTCAGAGTAAAGCGTAGCAGAAGTTTTGTTGAAAAGAAAAAGTACACTTTCGAGATATGAGAGCAGATGAGCTCGAGGGAGAGCTGTTCCCACTGGAGTCTGCGCTTCTGTCTCTTACTGACAGTTAACAAAGGGGTGGACTAGTCATTACTTGAGACATGGGTTTCTTGGAAACAGGGTTACACACTTTTTCTTCCTTGTTTGGTTATGGGGTTCCTCCCCTTGGGGAGGAGGTTTTAGTATGTTAATGTTGTATCATGAAGGAATAATGTGAACTTTGGCCTGCTTTGTCAGCCATCTTGGGCCTATTGGTTTGATTTGGTTTCTGGTTGCTTTGTTTTGAACTACTGCCAGGAGGGGTGTCTAGCTTCCTCATAGTTAGCCATGAGTTCCCCTTTGCTAGCCTACAGGCCTCCTGTTAGAACCTAACTTACTGCCTACTTTAACAATAATAACTTATTATTAAGATGTGAGTGCTGGTATCATCTACACAAATAGTTAATTTAGTAAACTTGGATCCATAGTCACCTTGGGGACCAAAATCACTGTTGAACACCCAGAAGAGTGGAAATAGGTAGAAGGGATGATGTATGTAACAGTTTTACAAATACATTTTTCAGTTATATTGATTCCCTCTGGCCTCTACAACTTTCTTTAAAAAAATTAATTAACCTGTTGCATTCTTTATTCAATAAACATTATTCTTCAAAAAGGACATATCAGAATTTAGAAGATTGAAAGTTGGAACATTACCAACAAAACTAGGTTTCCCTGTATCCCTATTACCAACCTCAAAAACCTTGCCTATCACAAATAACCACTAATAAGAAGTAAGTGCATATAATTTCAAATGTCTTCTTAAATACTTCTTAAATATTTTTATCTGCTATGTATATATTGGTTTAGGTATACGTACAAGTAAAAGGAGAGGTATCTGTATATCTACTCTATTAGCTTTATAACACCGCCATAACAAATTATCACAAATGTAGTGGACAAATTTAAAATTTTATTAAATACTGAGCATTTTAGCTCAGATCTGGTACCAGTCTCACTGGGTTAAAATCAGTGTGTCCACAGGACTGCATTCTTTCATAGAGGCTCTAGGGGAGAATCCATTTTCTTGCCCTCTAAAGCTTCTGGAGACTGCCGACAGTCCTAGGTTCAAAACCAGCAACATTACTTCTATCTAATCACTCCATATTTAGTCACATCTGCCTTTAACCTCAGAATGGAAAGATTGAGTCTACCTAGATAATCTCTCCTTCTCAAATTCCATAATTTAATCTCATCTACCAAGTTTATTTTTCTACATAAAATAATGTATTCACAGCTTCTCATGATCAGGAGGTGGGTATCTCTTAGGTGTCATTTTCCTGTTACACAAACAGGGTACTACTTTAAATTAGGTGACATCATATGTGGAATTTGAGAAACTTAACAGAAGACCATGGGGGATGGGAAAGGGAAAAAAATAGTTTCAAACAGAGAGGGAGGCAAACCATAAGAGACTCTTAAATACAGAGAACAAACTGCGTGTGGATCAGGGGTGGGGTGAGAGGGAGGGGGAAAATGGGTGATGGGCAGTGAAGAGAGCACTTGTTGGGATGAGCACTGGGTGTTGTTTGTAAGCGATGAATCATGGGAATCTTCTTCTGAAACCAAGAGCACACTGTCTACACTGTATGTTAGCTAACTTGACAATAAATTATACTTAGAAAAAAACAATAAAATACTTTGGAATAAGTTTTTAAAAATACAGTTTATCTGAATGAAAAATAAATAAGGTGAGAGGGTGAGAGGAAATATTGCAAGTCTCATAACTTCTGTTTTTTGTTTTTGTTTTATTTGTGCAGAAGTTAATATCACCTGCTCAGTATCTAAAGAACTATTGAGGAAGAAGACTAGAAGAGAATAGGGTATTGTCTGTATGTGTGTGTTTATGCAGGAAATGGAGGTTATGGTGGGGAATCTATACGCAGGCCTCAGTGAAAGGGATTGAGATGGGGATAAAGACTACATTTGGAAAGACATCTGGTCATTCTTCTGAAGAATAGGAGGATGAAACCAAAAATCTATAATAATAATAATAATAATAATAATAATAATAATAACTCATAAGGATTTGAGGGTGTAAGGAAACATTTATTTGGTGAAGGATTGTGATTTGAGTGAGCTCAGTGTTCTCAAACATACCACTTTCTTTTTTTGTTGTTTTCAAAAATCATTTTAGTGCCAGAAAGGTTTGAGAGTCAGATATCTTGTTTGACCCATGATGAGTACTGCTGAGACATTTTGTAGAGAGCACTGGAGTATATAGATTGTGTCTCTTTGCTAAAACCATGTACAAATTATTTTTCTCTCAGTGAGCTTTGTTTTTTCATAGCATGCACTTAGAAAAGATTAGTATAATGTGTTTATTCAAAACTAAAAGACTTAAGATTGTAGAAAACTAGGTCTATTTTATATTACTTAATATTAAGTTTTTAGATTAGAAAAACTTTATTATTACTATTACTATTTCTAAAAATCATTTCTATTATTATTATTTCTAAAAAGGCATTTTTAGGATTTCACTCACTGATCCGTGATGGATTGATAAAAGAAATAATATTAAAATACTTTGTACACTTATTGCAGCACAAATAAATGTGCCATGTCTTTTCCAATTATTTTGTTTACTATGATCCTGGCTCATTTCCATAAGTTATGTCTTATACTAATATTTTGGAGTTAATATCCCTGAAAACATTAGTGATGAAACAATGTAACTAAATAGCACACTGTGGGTTTAAGTACCATCTCTCCTAAGTATGGATAATAATTCGTTACAAGACTAGTTTTTAAAAATTGTGAATCCTAAAGAAGTGTCTGGGTAGCACAGTTGGTTAAGCATCTGACTCTTGATTTCAGCTCAGGTCATGATCCCAGGGTCATAGGATTAAGCCCCTCTTGGGCTCTACACTGAGCATGGAGCCTGGTTAAGAAACTTTATTTCCCCTTTGCTCTCTCCTCTCTCTATAAAAAGTAGATAGACAGACAGACAGACTGACTTAAAAAAAAATTTGTGAGTCCTGAAGAGACATGACAAATTTTAGTGGCATTGCATTTTACCTATATGCCTAGTGTTTAATTTGACTTTATAGATGACAAGTGATGAGCTTTGTTGAATGCTCTACATTTTTCGATAATATCTATTTTTAATATTTAAAATTGTTTACTTATTATGCTTTGCTTCAAGTGCTCCATTATTATATTTTATAGCATTTTAGTTTTAGAAATCAAACATGCGTGTCTAATCTGACAGGGCACCTTAAAATACAATGTTGAGAACCTAATAAGTAGAAATAATTGCTTTCTAAGTTGAAAATGAGTCAGATCTAAGCCCATCTTCATTAAGCTACTTCAGAGAGCCTATAGTAACAAGGGAGAGTTGGATTCTTTTGCTAGTCTAACTTGGCAGTGCATGTTCCAGAAAGATATATGGTGTAGTGAAAGAAGATGATTTAGTTAGACAAGACATTTTTCCTCTCTGGACTTTTTGCTACATAAAAGCCCTGTCAGTTTGACATTTGCTACTTTTACTTTATGATCTTGTTCTATTTTCTCTTCTTCCCATGCCATCTTTATCAAACTACTAAAACACATTTTGCTAAATATTCCAGATGGGGCAATGGCATACTTGGCTTCTGGATAGAAACTAGGAAAATTGCCAACTGTCTATTCTTTTTATAGCCGTACATTTTGACCATATTATATAATTCTACTTTTGCACATAACTGTATTATTATTATTACTAATTATTTATGGATTTTTATCTGAAATTTCCATCCCACAATTAAGCTATGTCCAATGCATGGTAGAACTGTGGATACTAAATATTTATCTGCTGAATGATGAATATTGTTTTTACTTTCAGCATATCAGAAGAGGATAATTTATTTTGACACAGAAAACATATACACTACATACACTATGCATGTATGGGATGTACATAGAAGGAAAATAAACTCAAAGCGAGTCTTTTGCTTTTGGCATGCTATGAATTAATCATACATGTAGATAGAATCTCAATAAATAAATATGAAAGAATGCACATATATGTTGTTTAATGGTCCTACTGCTTTAGAGAAGAAAGGGATAAAGTTTTGATAACTTATAAAAATATTAGAGACTTCAACTTTGATTAATGACAGACATGATGCTTCACAGAAAGCTCTCTCATTCAGAGCACCTAGAACACATTAAAGAAGTATCAGTGTTGTAAAAATGTCACCTAGCCAAGGATAAAATTGGGCATATATAAGGTGAGCCACGACAGAAAGCTTAACAGGCAAGAGTATGAATAATACTTTTGGCAGCTTTGCAGGAATGGGAGTATAATAATTAATAATTAGAGGTAGGCCTTGAGAGGGTGGGGAAATGAACGGGTAGCCGGGTAAAGTGTTTGCATTTTAATTTGGGACCACGAAATACTGCAACTAAAGATAAATATGAACTGGAGGTAGACTGTCACTTGTCTACTTAGAAGGAAAATAAAGAGACATAACAAACAATTCCACTGTAGTGTCTTGGATCACACTCTGAAACTGAAAAAGGCATTAGTGGAAAAGCTGGAGTAACGGAGATAAAATCTGTAATTTACTTAACAGTATTGTACCAATGTTAAATTCTTAATTTTATAATTGTACCATGGCTATAAAAGATGTCATTATTTTGTTAACTGGGCCATATGGAATTATCTATACTAACAATATAATCATTGAACAAATATAGTTTGTGTAACTTACCCAGAACTGACACAAGGTGAAAGAAAACTTGAGGAGTCTTGTTGTTATTAAATGAATACAAACACATAATAACTATCTATAATTATTAACTATTTTGAATTAATATCCATCATAAGCTAAATTTAAAAGTAGGAAGAAAACATTGTAAAAAAGGGAAATAATGGTCTCAGTCACAGATATATAATCAAAGATTATAAATAAAATATAAGTAAAATGAATACAGCATCTTAAAGGAACAAAAACTCCTCATTTCAGTGACAAAAGTTTTAGTACAGCAAGATTACAAGAAAATTCCTAACTCTCTTGAGTGACAATGATGTCCTAGTGCAAAATATCATATTTAAAAGGAAATATTGCAAACTTTTCTTTTTAAATAGATAATAAGGAAAGTGTATCTACTTTTAACACTTCTAATTCACAGATCTGAATCATAATACCAAAGGTCAGATTTATTTTTTGAAATACATCTGAAAAAAATATTTTTGAGACAATATCTCCCATTCATTTTACACAGTCTTGCCAAACCTTAAAACTCTCCCAACCATATGTGATGTATGTTCTCCTCTCCTTCTGACTGATAAGATTTTGCAGCAATCATAACCAATAGACTATGGTGAATGTGGTATTTTATGAATCCTGACACTATGTCTGGACTTGTTGTTTGTTTGTTTGTTTGTTTGTGCTCGCTCTTGGAAACCAGCCATGAGTAAGTTCAAGCAGTTCTTGGAGAAGACTATGTGAGGAGGAAGCAAAGCTTCTAAACGGCCCCTCCTCCTGTTTGCAGCCGACCACCAACCCCAAGTGGCTAGGTTTAAGCAGGGTGCATTGTAGGGCACCTGGGTGGCTCAGTCGGTTGAGCATCTGACTTTGGCTCAGGTCATGATCTCACGGCTTGTGGGTTCAAGCCCCACATTGGGTTCTGTGCATCGGGCTCTGTGCTGACTCCTAGCTCAGAGCCTGGAGCCTGCTTCAGATTCTGTGTCTCTTTCACAATCTCTCTCTGTCTCTCATAAATAAATAAATGTAAAGAAAAAAAAAAGAATAAGCATGGTATTTTGAAAGCGGATCCTTCAGTTACCACATTCTAGGAACTTTCTCAGCTTGGTACACATGCATTGACAAAAGAAACACCATGAGGCTCTGATACAATTTAAGATATGGCCAAAACATGATGTTGTTTTAATTTATTACTTCTTGTGTAGCTTATTATATACGAGAGGATAACTTATATGACAAAAATTAAAATTCATAAAATTGAAGACATTTTAATATTGCTTATTTAACTTTGAGATAATAATTGACTTCAACACAAATTCTATCTTTAAAAAAGGACTCAAATTGTCATCAGGCAGTTTTAGATTACTTATAACAATTTTTTCTTTGTGTTTAGCCACATTATACTCATGTGTAGTATCTATACTTACAAAATAGAAGTCCTAGAGGACACACAGATATTCACAACCACATCTGTGACCCTGCTGAGGTCTAGATAAATTGAAGAATGTAAAATAAAAGTGGGAGAAATAATGATATATTGCTGACCATAAAGCCCTTGGATATGTGGAAACAGAGCTTTCCACATAGAGTTACCACTAATAGCCTGGGGGAAATCAAATTGAAATCCCATAATAAATCTCTGCAAAGTATGTTTTCATTGCTAACTCTACAACCCAATAATTCCCAACATTCTGACTGTGATCAGTCACCCCTAGGATTGCCAGCTTTGAATCCTAGCCCTTAGGGGATTTAATTATTATTCAGTGATGTTTTGAAAAGATATTTTCTCTCTTGATACAGTTATCATGATTTTATTTAAAATTATTTTTTATATGAATTAAATGAGATTTGTATGAGGGACAATGTGGGGCAGTAAAATAAGCAGTTTTGATATTGAATAAGCCTAAATTTAGATCCCTCACTTTCAAGGTATATTACTTTAATACTATTATTTCCATATTTGAACTAGGACAAAGCTTGAGTAAATAATTTTTCTTACTTCATGGCAAAATAGTGATATTCCATGCAAACCCCCCCCCTTTTTTTTTTACCCTACTGATGTATTTCCTCTTATTGTCTCCCCATTCTCTTCCCACTCTCACCCTACCCCGTTGCCCATAGGAAATAGTTCTAGGCTGCTAGATATGGACTTCTGAGACTGTATGTAGCTTTCAAAAACATATTTTTTGAAAATGTACTTATTTTTAATTTACACAAATTTATACAGATTTATATAGTTGTCTCTAAATGTTTCCACTAACCACTATTTTTAGGTCCTGTATAGCCTACAGTGTATATATACCTAGTTTATTTTTAACTCTTTTATGGTATAGATCTACCTCATTATATTTATACATTCAAAACCTAGATTGTCTCCAGTAATATACAATATGATTCAATTATTTCTATAATGAACATCTTCACACATATTGCATGGTCCTTAATGAAATTCCCATATGAAGATTTCTCTGAAATATAAATTCAGGAGTTTATTATTAGATCACTTGACATATGCAAATTCAGTTTGATGAAACACTGTCAGATTGGCCTCAAGAATGGATATGTAAATGAGCTTTCCCATGATCTTAATTGAAGAATCCTATTTCTTATATTTCCACCAATATTTGCCATTATGGTACTGAAAGATAAAATGTAATCCAAAGGTACTTTTCCTCCCAATTTCTTAAACTGTACCCTTAGAAGACAAATACTATGAGTTAATCATTACCACAAGAAACCATTTTAAAATAAATTTACCATTATAGATCTGTTTCCTTTTTTTATTAATATTTTTATTTTTTTTTTTTGAGAGAGAGAGAGAGAGAGAGAGAGAGAGAGAGAGAGAGAGACAGCTTGAGCAGGGGAGGGTCAGAGAGAGAAGGAGTTACAGGATCTGAAGACAGGCTCCAGGCTCTGAGCTAGCTGTCAGCACAGAGCCTGATGCGGGGCTCAAACCCACAAGCCGTGAGATCGTGACCTGAGCCGAAGCCGGACGCTCAACTGACTGAGCCACCCAGGCACCCCTAGATCTATTTCCAACCTCCCAACCTGATATAGAGTACCTTGTTAGGTTACCCAAGTCCAGATTAATCACCTATTTTGTTTTTGTTAGCAGTCATTCATTTGCAAGCATAAGAATACAATATTCACACCGGCTTTAAGGATATGGAAAAATTGTTATAGAGTTAGGATGAAGTTCAGAATGTCTGATCTGATGATTCATTCCTACTGTCATCAAAGACCTATTTTATTTGTGTCTTATTTGCCTATCATTTTAAAGAATTTTACAAATTTAAGGTGAAATTAAAAAATGCAAATAGGAAGAAGTCCCTGTTCTTTAATGTTGTACAAAAAAGTGTGAGTAGAACCAAAAGTAAATGAAACATTACCACATTTGTTTACACCACTCTCTGGTTCTTTATATTAACTCTACTATTCAAATGACAGAAAGTAGGTAGCAATTTAGGGATTAAGAAAGAGAGAAAAATCAAAGAAATCTTTTCTACCATGTAAATTCTATACTGTATAGCTGTGCTCACAGACACAGCTTCATTTACTTTTCCATTGTGCAGGAATTCAATTGTATATAAAATTGAACCTGCTCAGAAACTGAGGAAGACTAGAAACGATGGGTACATATCCTAGTGCACTGTCATACAATTTAAATGATGGTACAGATATCAGCTTATAAATTTTAGGGACTGCAAACAAGGCTTTCTCTTAAAGTTGAACCAAAAACTGCTCCATAATGTTTCTTAGGTTTTTAATATGTGAAAGTATATATAACTACTAAGGGAGTTCAAAATTTTGTCTCCCCCAGTTACCAATGCAGTCATCAGTGACCCCATTTTGCAGGAGCACATTTGGATGACCAGGTATACTTGTCATTAAGTGTTTTAGTCCTTGAACTTCATCTTCTTCTGAGTTAACTTCACCATCATGTAATGTGGAGAAAGTTGTTCCCAACTATAGCAGTAACACATGCAGTAGCTGGTGCTCATGTACAATCAGGGCCCCTTCTACAGTCCTTCTCATCTGATTTGATCAAATTCCTCTCTCATGCGCTGAAATATGACTGGAACAGAGCTGTCCTCATACAGAGGCTCTTTTGTACCAAAAATGTAATTGGTAAGAGGGTACATGTTGATGGTGAACTCCAGGGTGAGGGGCGTAGTCTGCTGGACATACGCATTGCCAAACTTGTTGATCCTCCCCGCTGCCACCCCAGGCCAGCCCATTTGTGAGCATTTGCGCGGCATCATGGACATGCTGGTGAGCTCCAGCACTGACAGGGAGAGGAAATGCGGCAGGCAGGGAGGTTTTCCCTGGGCCAGCGGTGGTTATTTGCATCCCTCAGCAGATGCCACCTATCATTAGCATGAGAACACAAAAGGAGACTTAATTTGCCTTAAGAGAGTGCACTTTTTCTTGTTGATTTTTCTTAAACTCATAAAATGGCTTCCAGAAAAATCCAGGATCTACAAGTTTCCTGCTTTACATCATACAGAAAGAGAAGGTGTCCCCAGAAATACTTGAAGAGTATCTGTCTACTTTTCTAAAGTATATGAGCTTTGGAAGAGTGGTAAGTACAGAATTGACAATCAGGGTAAAACAACAGAATAAAAAGGGCAAATGGATGTGAAGAACAAAAAAAAAAAAAAGCAAACATTTTCATAAACTATAAAAATAGTGTACTTTGACACAAAACAATTTAATCCTTTATAAGCAGTTATAATTTTCATAAAACTTAGACCAATCTTTAAAAAGTTTAGTTTTTCTGGGGGCATCTGCGTGGCTCATTCAGTTAAGCATTTGACTTCTGCTCAGGACATGATCTCATGGTTGGTGGGTTTGAGCCCTGTGTCGGGCTCTGTGCTGACAGCTCAGAGCCTGAAACCTGCTTCAGATTCTGTGTCTCCTTCTCTCTCTTTCCCTCCTCCTCTCATGCTCTGTCTCTCTCTCTCTCTCTCTCTCTCTCTCTCTCTCTCTCTCTCTCTCTCTCTCTTTTAAAAATGAATAACCGTTAAAATTTTTTTAAATAAAAATTTAAGTTTTGCTAATATTTTCACTACCATTATTATTTATTAAAAACAAGAAGTATGCTGTATCAGGTTAAATAATTTTGAGATTTATGGAGGTAATAGTTTTGCCCCTTAATCATCTTATTCCCATATCTATGTTCATGTAAACATTTTTCATAATATAAACAAATTTTGTGAGAATGGCTTGTTAAAACAGACTTTCATATTTCACAAAATAAACATCATTCTGTAGCATTCTTTTGCTTTCATGAAATAATATTTTGTGAACTTTTCTCCATGTCAATGCCTAGAGATTCAAGTCATTAATTTTAAGGATGTATAATTGTCTTTTTGATTCAAGGACTGGAACTATATATTTTAGCAGGAGCATGTGTAAAAGAAAATAGATATTTTTTTAAAAAGTTGGCGGTAGGGGAAGGGGCAAAGAATAATGATCACCCTTTACAGTTTGCAAGAAATTAGTAAATCCCCAAACCTAGGAAGTGCCTATCAATTATCTCAATTACAGATGATTAACAAAAGCTCACGTGGAACTTGCTTCATGCTTCACATCTGTTCAGCTATTTATCTCTAACAGAGAATAATGGTTTCCTTTTCTCTTTTCCTTTAAATTTTACACAAGTGCTTTTCTTTGTGGAATCTAAATGAGAACTCTGTTCCTGGAGATATAATTAAAAGTTGACAAGGTTGGAGAAGAAGATTATCACTAGGGAGTAAACAGTTCAATGTGCTCCATGTAATAGTAGCAGAATTTATCCACCCATTCCTGTATTGATGGACATTCGGATTACCTATTGTTTTTTGTTAAATTAACAGTGTACTCAAAATAAGCATTAAGTTACATACCATTAATTTAATTGGGCCAAATGATGTTACTTTTCTACTCCAATATGTAATTCACAAAACACAGACTTGAAATAGAGATGCTATTAAGTAAACCTTTCTGTATAGTAGAATTAGTTACTAATTTTTGAAGTACCTTCTGTAGACTGAAATAAATTAGCACATATTAAAACTATGCACTGCAATGCTATATTTATTTGACAAGAAGTTGTATTTTTTCCAAAAGAAACACTTTAAAAATTTAAAGATATGTATAGAAATATTCAGAGTGCATATTCCTTTCTTTATTTTGAAATATCAGAGTAATTTAATTTCTTGTTATAATACACTGGATCTGACTTGTCACTTGTAGCCTTCATTTTTTGCAGCACTTCAGGAGTCTGTCTATTCCTTTGATCAGTGTAAATTGTCACATTTCTTGTTACTGGGCCTACCTCTAGGAAACTATCGTGTTTGTATAGTCTCATCAAATTTCCTACTTTAAATTTTCTAGAAACTCCTACAAAGAATTCTGTACAGTACAAAGTAAATGGCATTCTGATTGCAAACAAGAAGGACTTTAATGCCAAAATACAGAGATATTTCCCCCTGGGTCTCAGAGGACTGGCCACTCTGGGGAGCATACAGATTGCTATTATTTATATAGAAAGGAAGTAACAATCATATAATGTGGACTTAGAAAATAAAAACAAAAATACAATCTTTTGAAATAAATAATGATTCTAAACTGAGAAGTTACACAAATCAGATGAACATTGGCAAGTTATTTGTTCATGCCATTTTTATTTTTAGATATGAATGTTTTGACATATATCTCAAACTTTAAAACAATACAATCTAGCAAAAGAAGTGAAAGTGCATCCTCTGGAGTATTTACTTTTACTAAGTAAAATGATGTAAAAGTGTTCATTCTCTTATTTGAAAACAATGATAACTTTGGTAGCAGAATAAAATAGTTTTGAAAAGTCTACAAATTCTTCAATGTACACATTTTATATTCATAGTTTACTCAGATCACCAGAGAGTAATATTCTAGGAGTATTGTATTGTTGAAAGAGTGCAGGATACAGATTCAGGGACCTGACTTTACATTCTGGTTCTCCCATTTACAAGTTACGAATTTATCATGAGACTTTTATAATCTTTATTTTGTCACTTATGAAATGTGAATAATAATACCTATGCAAAGTGTTGTGGAAATGAAATGAGATATTGTCAGTGAAAAATGCATATGGATTATAATGGACTAAGTCATTATCATGCTCAAAAACATGTTTCATAAAATTTATACTACATATATTGACAATATTCTAAATTCAAAACAACTTTATTTATTATCTATCTATCTATCTATCTATCACCTGTCTATCTCTCATTTAAGTAATCTCTATATCCAACATGAGGCTTGAACTCATGACTCTGAGATCAAGAGTCTCATCCTCTTCCAATGAGCCAGTCAAGTACCACTCAAAACATCTTTTAGAACAGTATGCCAATGGGGCATCTGAGTGTCTGGACGGCTCAGTCAGTTAAGTGTCTGACTCTTGATTTTGACTCAGATCATGATCTTTCAGTTCGTGAGATTGATCTCCTTATCGGGATCCACACTGACAGCATGGAGACTGCTTGAGATATTCATTCTCTCTCTCTCTCTCTCTCTCCCCCCCCTCCTTTCCTCTCTCTCTCTCCCTCTACCCCTTCCCCTCCTCTCTCACTCAAAATAAATAAATAAACTTGAAAAAGAAAAAGATGCTACAGGTGATGGCATAAATTAAATGTGAGCATGTGTGTGCGTGCCTACAAACACACACTCTATTACTCAGCCATAAAAAAGAATGAAATCTTACCATTTGCATTAACACAATTGGATCTGAATGCTAAGTGAAATACATTAGATAAAGAAAAATACCATATGATTTTACTCATATATAGAATTTAAGAAACAGCAAGCAAAGAAAAAAATGAGACCAAAGAAAAAAATGAGACCAAAAAAAAAAAGCTTCTGAAATATAAAGAAACAAATGGTATTCCCAAAAGATGCATGGGGTGATGGTTGAAAAAACGTGGAGGGGATTAAGAATAGACTTGTGGAGCCCCCTGCGTGGCTTAGTGGGATGAGCGTCTGACTTTGGCTAAGTCATGATCTCACAATGCAGGGTTCGAGCCCTGCATTGGGCTTTGTGCTGACAGCTCAGAGCCTCCAGGAGCCTGCTTCCAATTCTGTTTCCCTCTCTTTCTGCCCCTCCCCTGCTCATGATCTGTCTCTCTCTGTCTCTCAAGAATAAATAAAAGTTAAAAAAAAAAAAAAGGATACACTTGTGATGAGCACTGAGTAATGAATTGAACCATTATATTATATACCTGAAATTATTATAACACTGCATGTTAATTATACTTGAATAAAAAATCTTTATTCAAATTGAATAGGAAAAAAGGTAAAATACTCAAATTACTAAAATCAGAAAAGGAAGGAACATTTTATTAACTTTACAGGCATAGAAAAGGTTGTAGGAAAATACTATGAGCAACTGTATGTCAACAAATTGGAGAAGCTAGATTAAATGGTTCAATTCTGATAAACACACAAACTCCAAAACTGTGTCAAAAAGAAAAAGAAAATCTGAATAGATCTCTAACAAGTAAGCAGATTGATTCAGTAATTAAAAATTCGAAGAAATACCTCCCAACAAAGAAAAGCACAGAACCACTGGTGAATTAATCACTGGTAGACTTACAGCAATTCTTCATAAATTCTTCTAAAATGAAGAGTAATACTTCCTAACTTATTCTGTGAGGCCAGTATTTCCTTAAAAACAAAGCCAGACAAAGGTATTATAAGAAAAGAAAATTTCACCAATATCCTTTGTCAATGACATTGATGCAGAAATCCTCAATAAAATACTATAATGTGAATTCAACGGCATGTTAAAGATGACCAAGTGGACTTTACACAAAGAAAGTAAGCATGGTTCAACATATGAAAACCTATGTATTATACTACACTAATGTAATAAAGAGAAAATAAAGGCCTGAATGGTAACTTTAAATGATGCATCAAAGTATCATGTTTCCCATCTATCATGATATAAATACTCAAAAAGTGTTTAGAAGAAATCTTTCTCTACATGGTAAGGGTCCACAACTAACAGCATACTTAATGGTGAATGACTGAAAGTTTTTACTTTAAGATAAGGGACCAGACAAGGATATCTACTTTTACCACTGTTATCTGACATAGTTATCTGATATTCTTGCCAGAGTAATTAGGCAAGGAATATAAACAAAAGGCATACAAATTGAAAGAAAGAAGTAAAATTGTTTCTGCTCATAGATGACATGATCTTGCATGTGAAAAACTCTAAAGGATCCACAAAATAGTTCTACATTTAATTTGAAATTTCAGGAAATTTGATAGGTGAAAAATCAATTTGCAAAAGTGATTTGTATTTCTATATTTTCACAACAAGCAATCTGAAAAGGAAATTAAGAAAACAATTTCATTTTCAGTAATATCATAAAGAATAAACTGTTAGGAATAAAGGTAACCAGTGAGGTGAAGACCTGTACATTGAAAAATATAACATCGATGGAAGAAATTAATGAAGACTTAAATAAATGGAAAGACATCTCACTTATATAATCAAGATTTAATATTGTTAAAATGACACTTCTAGTAAAATACAGAATCAATGAAATTCCTATCAAAATGTCAGAGGTATTTTGGATAAAAATAGAAAAACTCTTATAAATTTCATATGGAACTTTAAAGGACCTTGAGCAATCAAACCTATCTTGAAAAAGAATATCAAAGTTAAGCTCATACTTCACAATTTCAGACTTTCAAAGCTATGGGAATGAAAATGATGTGGTACTAACATAAGGATATACCTATGCACCATTGGAGTAAAGTTGACACCACATAAGTAAAAATGCATATATATACATGTATACATATATATATATCTATTTATGGCAACTGACATTAAGCAAGAATGCTACAACCTTTCAGTGGGGAGAGTATAGTTTCTTCAAAAAGAAGAAACTGAGTATTACATGCAAATAATGAAGATAGATCCTCGTCTTATACCATATATAAAAATAAATAAAAATGGATCAAAAGATACAAATTTAAAGCTAAAACTATAATCTCCTAAAAGAAAATATATGGGCAAATCTTCATTCCCTGGAACTTAGCAATGACTTTTTAAATGACCCTAAAAGCATAGACCCAGGGCACTATCAATAAAATAAAAAGACAGCCCACAGGAAAAGAGAAAAAAATTGCAAATCACATTTATGAGCTAAAATGGAACCAAAATGCTATTTATTCAAAGAAAATATGAAAATGACCAATAAGCATATGAGAAGATGCTCAGCATGATCAGTCATGAGGGGAATGTAAATCAAAACCACAGTGAGATTTCACTTCATACCTACTAGGATACACACACACGGAAATAAAATAATAAATGCTGGTGAAGATGTAGAGGAATTGGGACCTTTGTATATTCCTGGTAGGAAAGTTAAGTGGTACAGCTACTGTGGAAAACAGTTTGAGAGTTCCTCAAAGCATTAAACATAGAATTACCATATGACTCAATAGTTTCATTCTTAGGTATATATCGAAAAGAATTAAAAGTAGAAATTCATAATGATATGTAAAATCAAATAATCATAATAGCATAGTTTACAATAATCAAAGGTGAAAACAGCCCAGGTGTCTATCAACCAATGAATAGATAAACAAAATGTGGGATAAACAAGGTAGATTATTATTCAGCCGTAAAAATGAATTATGATACATGTACAACATGAATGAGTCTTGAAAATATTATGCTACAATGAAATAAGTCAGGCATAAAAGAACAGATATTGCATAATTGCACAAATGAGCAAATTCAAGGGTCAGAAAGTAGATTAGAGGTTACCAGGAGAGAAGTAAAGGGAAAGGGGAGTTATCATAATGGGTACATATTTTCATTTGGAGTGATGACAAGGTTTTGGAAGTAGATAGTGCTGATGGCTGTGCAACATTGTGAATTTAATTAATGCCACTATAATTTACACTAAAAATAGTGAAAAAGTGTCAAATTTATACGTCATATATGTATAAAATATATGGTTAGTTATATACCATTTAAGTTTTAATAAGTTAGATTTCTCAAGTCTATAATGGAAATGGTAGGGATTTTTTTCCTTGCATTCCAATAGTTTCAAAACCATGATTACACTTGACAGCTAGTTCATAAAACTACTTTAAATGAGCACTTTACTTTTGTTTTCAATATTGTCATTCCTAAAGTCTCAATTCAGTTTTAATACATCAGTGTGTTGCTGAATGTGAAAGCTCTTGTAGAATACTTTTTAACAAGTAACTTTATTGCCCTTGAAATAGGAAATGTGTTATATTGTAATAAAAAGGTAACTTTTCAATTTCAAGAGTCATAGTATCTCAAGGGTCATTTTCTCCGTGTGGTTTCATACCCTCATATTGTTGATTTGAAGAGGGAATTTCCATTGATTTCAGAAGGAGTGTATACAGAGATAGACTGAAAAAGTGTCTAGAGCCCATATGAAAGTAGGATTGAGTTTTGAGATGATCTGGAATCTTTCTGTGGACTCAATCAGAATATGGTTATAGTAATGTATAAAATAAAGTTTATTTTCTCATATGCAAGCTGTACCAATGATGTCCTGCAAAATAAGTAAAGTTTAAAAAAATATTTTCTTAGGCGGTAGTGAAGTTAAACTTAGCAGTTAAACCTGCTGTATATATATGTTTCTTGATTAAAATTAAGATCATTAAATACCCTTAATTTTTACATTATGCCTTTATTTCATTCCCTAAACTACTTCATGCAGTCACTGAAATGCAGAAGTAAATAAACTCTATGGACATACGTGGTATAGAACTTAGGTTGAACTACTATGAATACAATTTATTATTGTATAAATTTATTTTTATTTACCTTCAATTTTAAAAGTAGTTATTATGAGTTCCCCTACATCTTTGTTTCTTAATATTTCTGTAGATACTTTAGGGAATAACAGGTGAGTGAATGAGTTCACCATACTTGCATGTTACAAGATCCTGTCATTTTCAAATGCAGTTTTACTTCTCTTCTAATTCTAGTGCATTTTATTTCCCTCGTTGCATAGACCAGATTCTTCTATTAGAGTATTGTAGTAGAGATGATGGGAGGGGACATCCTTTCACTGTTTCTGATCATAGAAGGAAAGCATTCAGTTTTTACCATTGAGTATGATGTTAACTGGAGGTTTCTCCATTGATATCTATCTATCTCTCTATTTCTAGTTTTCTGAGAGTTCTTATGAGGCGTGTATATTAGATTTTGCCAAATGCTTTTTCTGTGTCCATTGAGATGAATATTGTTTTTGTTTAATTTATTACTTGTCAATATGGTGAATTACAAACAGTTGATTCCTGAATATGAAAACAGTTTTGTAATCCTGACATAAATCCCATTTTGTTATGATGTGTTATCCGTTCTATGTATCGTGGCACTTTATTTGCTAAATACTTATTAAGAATTTCTGCTTCTATTTATGAGGCATTAGTCTCGTTCCTCCCCTCGCTTCCCTCCTCTCCCTTCCACTCCTCTGTTTATGAGGGACATTAGTCCCTTCCCTCCCCTTCCCTGTCTTTCCCTTGCCTTGCCTTTCTTTGCCTTCCCCTCCCTTTCCCTCCCTCTCTTTTCCATTCCGTGTGTGTAATGTCTTTGTAATTTTTTTGTATCAGATTGATGCTTACTTCATAGAATGATCTTGAACTTTTCTTTCTCTTGAATTTGTTGAAAAAGTTTGCATAAAATTGGTGTTATTTCCTCTTAAATTTTTGATAAATTTCACTAGTGAGGCCATTTGGTCCTGGAGTATTCTTCCTATGAAGGTTTATTGTTTTGCTTAAGTATTTTTTTTAAAAATTTTAATGAGAGAGAAAGAGCATGTGCGCAAGTTGGGGAGAGATGGCCAGAGGGGGGAGAGAGAGAGAGAGAGAGAGAGAGAGAGAGAGAGAGAGGGAGAGAGGGAAGAAGAGAGGAAGAGAGAGAGAGAGAGAGAAAGAATCATAAGCAGGTTCCATGCTCAGCATGGAGTCCAGGGCAAGGCTAGATCCCCTTATCTCGGGATCATAACCGGAGCTGAACCTGAG
>PJEM01005003.1:58134-92713 GCA_004023845.1 Helogale parvula | reverse complement strand
AGCCACTTAGGCATCCCTCCTATGAAGGTTTTTAATCACAAATTCAATTTCATTAGATATAGAGCTTTTTAGGTTATCTATTTCTTATGGATGCTCTTTGGTTGTTTTTGTCTCACAGGAGTTTGTTTTATCTAAATTGACAAATTTATTGATTTATCTTAAATTTATTTTACTATGCCCTTATTATTGAAGTAGTATCTGTAGACTCAGTAAAGATACTTTACCTTATTTTTATATTAGTAATTTACAGCTTTTGTAGAGTTGTTGATTTCATTGATCTAAAACAATGTTTGATACTATTCATTTTCTTTGTTGTTTGTTTTCTCTTGTTTTGCTCTTTGATTTTTATTGCTCTATTTTAATTGTTTTGTGGATTAATCTTTTTTTCTAATATCTCAAAGTGGTAACTGAGGTCACTAATGTGGCATTTTTTCTAATGTAGGTGTTTAATACTATAAATAAATATGTTTTATTTGCATCCCAATAATTTCTATTTACATATTAATTTAGTTCAAAGTACTTTTTCCTTTTTTGTCTTTTCTTTCATGCATGATTTTAATAGAAGGCAGTGTTTAGTTTTTCAGTTACTCGGGGATATTTCAGGCATCTTCCCATAATTTAATCCCATTATAGTTAGAAAACTATGTTGTCTGTCTTGAAAACTTTGAATCTTATGAAACATGTTTGATGGCCCAAAAAATGCTCTATCTTGCATTTTTTTTCTGAATGCAGTTCAAAATAATATACATTCTGCTATTATTAGGTAGAATGTCTTGGAAAGTTTATTAAATCAAGTTGTTTGATAGTGTTTTTAAAAATCTGATATAGCAATACTTGTTCTGTCCCTTATTGAGAGAGGTATTACTGAAATCCTCAATTATAATTTTACATTTGTCAGTTTCTCCTTGTACTACAACACATTCTGCTTCATGTATTTTGCTGCTTTGTTTTTAGGTGCATATATGTTTAAAATAGTTTTGTCTTCTTGATAAACTTATCCCTGATTTTAATATAGTTATATTTTCTCTGATAGTATGATTTGGTTCAGTTATATTTTTTTCTAACATCGCTAGCCACTTTAATCTTGACATGGGATACTTTTTTTTATACATTGATTTTTTTATTGTAGTAAAATAAATATAACATAAAATGTGCCATTGTAACCAATTTCAACTGTAAGATTAAGTACATTCACAATGTTGTATAACCATTATCACTATTAATTTCCAGACCTTTTTCATCATCCCAAACTGAAACTCTGTACTCATTAAAAAATAACTCCCCATTCTCCCTTCCCTCAGCCTTTGGCAAAGCACTTTTCTATTTTTTGTCTCTGACTATTAACTTTTGACCCATTTGTGTGTTTATATGTAAAGGGGATTTTATGAAGGAAATATAGATTCAAGTCTTACTTTTTAAATTCAATATGATTATCTCTGCTTTTCAATTTGACTGTTTTTACCTTAAAATTTAATATGATTATAGATATCCTTAGGTGTAAGTAGATTATTTCACCAATTGTTATCCCATGTGTTCGTTCTTCCCCATTTTCATTTTTCTGTTCTCCTTCAGATTGCGTATTTGTATGATTCCATTTTATATTATTTGTTGGATCTTAAACAGAGAAATGATTTATGGTTTTTAAAAGATCACTCTGGGTATGGGGAGGGGATTGATTATAGACAACACGAGTGGAAAAAAGGAGATCAGTTAACTCTTACTCTGAGATGGTTTGGGTGAAGTCATTTCTTTCCTTGCCTTTTTTTTTTTTTTTTTTAATTTTGGAAATAAGAGTTCTGTTTAGGTCATATGATATCTGAAGTAGTGGCCAGGAAGCCAAATCAAAAAGGTAATTCTATATACAAATCTGATGATATAACTTAATGAAAAGTCACTATTAGAGATGTAAATTTGATGTCAACAATATACAGATAGCAATGAATTCTATTTAAATCTATGGGATTGATTATATGATCTTGGGGCACAGTAGAGAGAAAAGATAAAGTCTCTGACCTAATCTGGGCAACTGTAAAATTTACATTTCATCAAATAAGGAGGTTATAGAGGAGCAACTAACAAGTAGAAGGAAAAACAGGTGAATATGGTATCATCAGTGACAAGGAAAAGCAGCATTTTTAAAAAGAAGAAAGTGTTCAATTGTGAAAAATTCTGCCTAAAGATCACCTAAAATGAGGACATAGAAGCAGCCATGGATGACATACATGAGACCATTGGTGACCTGATAAGATTACTATCATTTGGACAAAATCAGTTTTGAGTAGGATGAGGAAACTGGGAGTTAAAGAAGTGGAATTTAGTGACTGTAGGTAACAAGAATGTTTCCGTGAGGTTAAAGGGAAATAGTGCTGCATAAGAGAGTAATGTGTGGTGAATGGAAGTTATGGCCCTGCTTTGTATAGTGTCTTAGTATTTGTTGTTAGTTTGTATTGGGTGAGCAAAAGAGCATAGTTAAATTTAAGAAAGAGAAATAAATTAATAATTCGTAAGAGAAGTGAATATTACAACAGCAGCTACTTGAGAGGTACATATGTGTGGGATCTAGGGTGTAGGTAGAAGAGTTAGGCTTTACTGGGAGAGGAGCTACCTTGAGCACTGTAACTGGAAGAAATACAGGAGGACCCAGGTTAGATACAATATAGATGCACTGGTAGGAAAATATAGTAGTTCATGGTTGATTGCTTTGATATTCATGAGGTAGTTTGAGACCATGTTCTTAGCTCTTGCAGGTATGGAGTCACAGTGAGTAGAATTGGAAGTTTGAGGTATGAAGAGAAGATATGAAGCAGTTGCTTTGGAAATGAGACAAAGAACATGCTAGCAAAGTGTGGGGAAGATTTTGGGTACTCTTAAGAGCCGATATGAATTAGAGAAAATAGTTATGTGATTTTTCTCATACAATATTCAGCATTTAACCTGGTACAAGCACCATGTGGTAAACGATTCAATTAGAAAAGGCTTTGGAATTTTGCTACTTTATATACAGAGAGGGTTAAGAAGGGGCAAGGTTTTAAGAGAGCTTGTGATGGGTTAATTATACTAATGATAGAGTTAGTATATTCAAGGTCCCAAAGAGGCACATAGTCAGATGTGCTTCCCTTTGCATTATTTGATGATGGGTATTTATATAATGATGAGAGAACTTTTACATTGATGTCTGAGATTGACAATCCAGTCTAGTGGAAACTATAGTATATTGGTAACCATAGAATTAATAGGAGCAAATACAATAAAAATAATAGCTAATATTTATTTAACACTTTAATGTGCAAAGTTTTACACTAAGTCCTTTACCCACTAAATTTCTAAGCTTGTTTATCCTTAATTATTTTCAAAAAAAAAATCTTGTGATGTATTATTGGTGCCTTTGTTTTCTATTTTGTTGCTATTTTTGTTTTTCCTTTCTTTTCTTTAATAGGAAAACTAAGACTGAAAGAGATGAAATGACTTGTTGATGGTCAAAATGTAAAATACAGAGTTTAAATTAGAAAAGACTCTCAATCTGGGATCCATGAATACTTTGCTATTCTCTTGCCAGAGATCTGGGTTACAACTGTAGCTCTGTGATTGTTTGGTTTTGTGATTCTGAGAAGGTCACATTACTTTGTTTCCGTTTTCTCCTTTTGTGTTGTAGTAGTAAATGGGATAATATCACTTTGTTTCTAATTTGATCTTTAATTTTTGAGATAGTTGTCCTAAAAAAATTCCATCTAGGGGCATTAAAGAATCCATCTAGCTACTTTGGCATATTTTGGTGACACTTTAGTTAATGTTTTGTGATTGCTCTTTAAAATCACTATTAGATTTCATATTTCAATTACTTATAGTACAGATCCTGCACCTGGTAAAGTCACGATTCTTTACTATCATAAACATATTTTCCCCACATTTTAATAGGATACTGTGCTTAGTGCTCTCACACAAAAATAATTTGTGTAATCATAAATAATGAAGAGCTATTTGAATTACAGTGGCTAAGTTTACATTCAAAATAGTGATTTCAACTTGGTTCTAAGTAATAAGCAATTCATATAGTATTAAATCAGCATAGTGTTTACATAATATGGAGTTGGTTGGTGCCAAAAGTCTTTGAATTACATATGTAGTGTGTTATATAATTTGTTGCACGGCACACCAAAGCAATAGATTTGGGGTCAGAAATTAATTACAAATGCTGAACAATTGTAGAGGCAAGGCAGTAATTTGTTCTAGAGAAAACATCATAAATAAAACCAATCACATGCATTCTTCTGGTTTCTTATACAACTCTATCCTGATTATTATATGTTAAATATTATTATATAAATTAATATATCAGTGTTTTTGTATTGGCAAAATACATGGGAAATACATTTCCCTCTTCTGCTTCAATTATTACTAAACATGCCAGGAATTCTGTGCAGCTCACATTGCCTTTTACCTCTCCAAGTTTTAATAGAAAGTACATAAACTTAAGTTATTGTATTTATTCGCACTTTGAATCCCCAGAAATTGCCATATTATGTGTGAAGGAACAAATGTCTTTCCTCTCAGTTGCATGAGGTTCATGATTTGGGGTTATAACTTACTACTTTGGCATATTCTGCTAGCTTTTAAAACAGAGTCCTGAACACTAGAGGCCACAAACTGTATTTCTAATGTCCTTCAAACAAAAATGGACTTGGAATAGTAAATGCTGTTTACTTTGGTTGAAAGTTTCCAATAAATGTTCTTAATAGAGTGTCAGGGCTACATATTCAGGTAAAATACTATGTTAAGTGGAATGTATCTGAGTGCAACAGAGCTTGGGTGTGACTGAGATTCCCCATTTCCTCCTTATGTCTCTGAAATATGTTTTTGCCTGCAAATCTTTTAGCTAGGTAGCTAGGTAAATAGGTACACTTTAGACAGACTTAGAAAGGTGTGATTATTCCATTCAAATAGTTTTCAGTAAATCATAAAACATTAAACTTAGTTACTAAACTATGTTATCTTCTCGGAGGTAACAGTGATGCATTTAATTTGTACCCACAGTGGCATTAAACTATGCCCAAGATGACTTACTATGCAGAATTTGAATACAAAAATATAAATTATGAATTAATAGCTTTATTGCTAGATCATTATATATAGTATATATATAATAGTTTTATAGTATTATATAAATATATGTATATATGCATATGTATCTATGTACACTTGGGTGTGGATGTATCAGGTTTGTGAGTTTTCATGATATTGGGACTATAAAGATTGTCAGGCAATGTGAGAGTCATTTAATCATGTATACTAGGAAATACATTTTTTATGACTTACATTTACATTTTTCTGATTTAGAGAAAATTGTCCAAAGTGATTTGTGACTATGGTTATATTTAAAGACAAATTCTACATATTTCATAGAGCCCTAAATTCCAAAATGTTAATTTGTGTCAAATAGCAAGAGAGTGTATGGAAACTTTTATCTGGAAAGAAAAGATGAGGCGAACTGATGTTATGGTAAATTCGCTTAATCAAAATCTAGATAGAATTATTATTTGTAGCTTGGACATAGCTAATATTGGTGGTGATTTCACTAGTATGCATAGCATAACACTTGTAATTTTTTAATAATCATAGAACTTAAAGAGAACTTGAGGAATTATTTTGTAACTCCTCACTCCCCCTCTCATGCTCTGTCTCCCTCTGTATCAAAAATAAATAATACATTAAAAATTTTTTTTAAATAGATGCTGGCCAACTTTTAAGCGCATTCTCTCACAATAGTCCACCCCTACCATCTTATAAAACTTTGAATTTTTATTTCATATTTTTTCATATGTAAAAGATTAAATAATATAAAAGCAGCATAAATGTGATCAATTTTAATAAAGATGGTGAGTAAAAATAGACGTTTTAATTTCCAGCTGACTGTGTGTATAGCATATACAGATAAATCAATACATATATGAAAAATTGCCAATCTCTAATATTCAGTGGAATGAATCTAGTGAATCAAAAATATTTATCAAAAACTTTGTTTAAGTTTAGGAAAGTACCAGATCTCTTACCACAACCTAGGAAGAATTGGCCAGATATACTACAATCTGCATAAATTGAGGAGAGTATACTATGCAGAAATATCAGTCTCTTAAATTTGGAGTTGGGGGAAAATGCTGCCCTGTGATTTCAGCTTGGGGAATGTCAGTGAGATCTATTCATCCATTGCAGCTGAAGAAGGTGGCTGTAGAAATCAGCAGCAGCAGCGAGGAAAGTGGGGACAGAGAAAAAGAGCCTGACCACAAAGTGTGTTCTTTTTACTTCATCTTAACTTCAGTGTGGATATGATGTTTTAAAAAACCTACTTGATAACTACTCTTCCATTACCCCGTCAAAGTCTGTCTCCATTTGAATGGGACAATTTTCCAAAATGGTGCATTTCAGGTTCAGGAGCCCAAAACATTTTAGAAAAGACTCTAGAGGGGTAAAAATAGTAGACAATGGCTTTCCTGATTCCTATTCCTTTTCTAGTTCTCTTTTTACCTCTTCCAGATAGCTAGATATAAGTAGTCATTGTCTAGATCTACAAATAAATGTAAATTAAGTGCATACTAGGCAAACACGAAGCATAGATAGAAGATCATGAGACTATCTCCAAATTATTTGGGGAAAAATTACAGCCCTAGGACAAGTTTGCCCTTGGGAGAAAAAAAAAGCAGGAAAGTTTTTTTGGATATTTATTTTAAAAATCTATAGTGAAAAAACAGGCAAGTAATACAACACACAAGAACCAGAAAAAGAAAATATTATGGAATGCCTACTTTAGAAAAAAAAAGGAGGGAGTTAGAAAAACTTGGGATTATTTTATTAAAAAATAAAAAATTGAAATTAAGTGAACTATCAGAATTTAAAAAAATAATATAGGAAAATAAAATTAAAGACAAAATAAAAAGATCAGCTAGCTGAAGCAATGATACTAAAACTTAAGCAACAAACTGGAATGAGGAAAAGATTCTAAAAGATTCCAGAGAGAGAGAGAGAGAGAGAGAAAGAGAGAAAGAGAGAGAGAGAGAAAATAAGCCCCTTACAAAAAAATTAGAAGTGGAATGTTATATCAGAATTCTAATAGCTATGTAATCTGTTGATTGACAAAGGACAAAGCCTTCTAATTATAAGGACAATTATTGGATATTCTTTCTCATCACTACATTTCAAACTCTGTAATATGGCAAATCTTTGTCAGCAATCTTAATTTTATGGTCAATTTTGTCAATAAACTATTTTCAGGTTTTAAGAAGTCTAATATCTAACGTCAAAATTTCAATCTGTCATTCAGTTTAAAATGTTCCTCACTTTCTCAAATATGTCTGACCTTCAGTCTCCTCTTCAGCTCAAACCTGATCTAGGCTCTGAAATTTAGAGGAAACATGGACACAAATAGTTTCTATCCTCCTTTGCATTCTATCTCCTCCCTTCCTCAGTAGGTTCTATTTCAGTGTTCCTGAAAGATCAGTTTCAGAAGGGACAGGAGGAAAGTAGAAAAGGGCAAAATTCTTATGTAGCTGGTACTGTGATCGTGCACACAGGCTTAGGCTTAGGGTTTCCAGCTAACATCTTACGTTTTCTCAGTGCTTCCCTTGAACACCATGTACAGCCTTGCTCTTAGGAAAGCAGACCAGCCTTTCTGATTTCCATTGGCAAGCAGATCTCTTCTAGAGGGTTTCTCAAAGTACCTTATGTATGACACCTGTTGTGGTACTTATTTTGCCACTGGGAGAAAGTTGGCATCTTTGCAAAACCAGAAACTAAAAATGCAGTATGCATCCATCTCTCTCCTCCTCACATTTTATTCTGACATGACAGACAGTCCTACCTGCCTCCTTTTCACTTTTTTTTTTTTTTCAGTTAGTATCAGGCACTCAAATCTGTGTTGTCTGTGTTGTCTGTCTGTCTCTTAAACTCTCACTTAGATGAAGATTAAAGCAGCCATGGGTGTGGCAGGAAATCAGGAAGTCTTCAGAACACTGTCTTCAAAGAAATTCACATTCATGGGACATCACTATATAATTGTTTTGCAGACTCATATTTAAAGTGAAATTGGGTAGTGAGCTATAAGGACTGCCAAACACATTTTGAGCTACCATTTTGCATGTCTAGCAAAGATGGTATATTATTGTTCTTTAGGACTTTTTGTTTTCAATTTTGGACCTCAGTTGATACATCTGGGAAGGAAAAAAACAAATTTTACAATTGTATTAATAAGTAAGTGTTGATTAACTTAGCAATGAACCCTTGTCAATTGAACTATAATTCACAGCAACTGAGATATCCTTGCCACAATGGGTCTGCTAAGCAGGGCCTCTGCGTGTGGCTATGAAGGTTTTGCACTGCATACAGCAGGCAGGATTCTTCATGTGTGTTACAATCTGATAGGGTATGTCAGGTGACACCAAAAAACACTGTGACCATGGCTATGTAATGTTATGGACTCCACAGCTTTAGAGAGGGAGCATTTGCTCTCAGTAGATGTGGGCTTGATGGGTCGAAACACTTCACAAATGAAATACACCTTTGTTTGGTGTCTTTGAGCACAGGTATTGACAGATTTGTTGCAGGCTTCTGAACAGGTAAAAATTTGATCTTGGAAGCAGAAAAAAAGTGTCTTTATTTTGATAAACTATAATTTTTTTGATGATTTGAAGAGTTAACTCTCATATGTCCAGGGGTTTCACATTCCTTGCATAGAAAACCAGCGTAAATACATAGTAGCCGATATAATATGTGGGATTAAATGGACATTGATGAGCTTAAAGTGGGGAGAATTTTTACTTACATTGTCCATTTATTATATTTTTTAAATTAGGAAATACATAATGTTATGTTTTACTTTCAGTCACAGTAGTAGGTATATCAAATTTTCATTGTGAATTGTTAAAAATAGACATTTTAGGTGACACTAGACCCAAAATTTTAGTCCTTGTTTTTTTTTTTTTTTTTGATATGCTTGATGAAGAACATACTTGTAAGGGATTTGAACTCAAATAGAGCGTAGTAATCATATTCTAATCATTAGTGTCATTGTGACTTCAGAAATTCAGATAATAAATATGTGTGGTATCATTTATACAGACAGACTGATTGGAGAAGACCAATTTCATGAGAGAAAGTCATATTATGGTACCAATTAAAATGTTATGCATTATTAAAATCTTTTGAAAAAGGTCTTATATTTGGACTACTTTGAAACTAGAATTTAGGTATTCTGAAAAACATCTCAAAGGGAAACAGTTGTAAAATCAAACACAAAGAAGTCCAAAGCAATACCCATATAAATAAATTTTGACTTTTAAACTCAGAATAAATGCTGAATCAAGAAAGGAATAGATATAGATTTTTGTCATCCTGGCTAAACAGAAAATAAAATAAAATTGAAAGAATAACATATCTAGATAATCTAACAGGTTATATTAGGAAAAAGATCTATAGTTACTATTATAAAACCATGGATGTTGAGAAGGGTAAAAAATTAGGCTATAGCAAGAAGGAATGTTTTGTGGATCTCTGAGGAAACCTGGGTTGAGAAAATTATAGAGATTCTTATCTAAGACATGGGGTTAGAAAGCTGATGATTGAGAAATCTATCCTGGTTGGTTACACAGTAATTTAAACAGGAATGTGGAGAGATTACCTATTAGATCACATTACATACTTAAGCAGTGTTATATGAGTTTCAAGATGACACCATTATTGCAAGGGGCATATTCCCTCAGGGAATATTTCTAAGAAATTTACTGAGTTAGGAAACTCTAAGGAAGGTTATAGTTGAGAAGAGAAAAAACAAAGGGGAGACAGGCAGGACAACAATAAATATAATTCAGGCATGTGTTTGATTTTCTCTGATGGAATGGAACCGTGTGTAATAGTAAATGTACTCATGTAGGTAAAGATGGAGAGAATGTTTGAATAATGGATTTTTTTTCTGACCTAGAAATTATTGACTTTTTATCTTACTCAGTAAGGAATATACATGAAAAAGGAATATATTCATAAAGCAAAAAGTCTGAGTTAGAAATAAAGTGAAAACGAGTGGTAGAAATGTAATTAAGGAAGTAAGGTTGGATATACAAGTATCAGAAAAATAAATGGACACACTTAACTAGGCTAAAAATGTTTAAACGCAGCAGCCTGTATTTGAGGAGAGTAGGGGAATAATGAGAGCACATGAAGGAAGTGTATTGATCTTCAGTGGATCACTGGGGTTATAGGATTTGAAGAAACCTTTCTAAATTCCTTATTTGTATTTCACTTTTTGTTGCATTGGAGAACACATTCTGAACAACAATAATTAATAATAGTTATAGCATACTTCGTTGCTGTTTTCTTAGTGTATCTCTCCCCTTTAAACCTTAAATATCATTTTGGCCATTTTTATGAAAATGTATTTCTCACATAGCTACATAAGTACATATATGCTCTTCTGTTTTATGAGAATTTCCTTATTTAATGTGAGCAATGGATTTAATTGAAAGGTTTTTTTTTAATTTTTGTTTTTATTTGTTGAAATCATAAGTTCTACTGGTATTTCATGTTGATATTTATACAAAAATTAATCCTTAGGTATCCTTAGGTCCTTGAGCTAAAGAAATAATATTTAAACATGGTAAATGCTTCTTTTAAGGGATTGTTCTTTTTTACATATTAATATTTTATTTAGGAATTTAATAAAAACAGTCATATGGGAATTTTATATACCAGTTTTTGTAAAATCCAGTGCCAGAAAACCATTGGACTTAAAAGTATTTGGTAAAAACAAGGCTCTGTAGTTAAATAGATACTATAAATGTGCTGCCTTATAAAACCTTTTTCAGAATATGCTATGTATTCACACATTAAAGCCTTTAGAAAACAATCCATTTAAATATTTCACTTTTTTATCTATTTTCCTATTTTCTTGATATTTCTCTAGCTTATTGTTTGAACACATCTCTCTCTCCTCTAAGATATGTAAGTGTGCTAGGCAGAATTATGACTCTCATGACTTTAGCCCTCTAGTCATGGCTTTGAATGCCCTGTTCCATGGCAACAGGGACTTTGTAGATATAGAATTTATTAATCGGTTGGCCTTAAAATAGAGAGATTATCCTGTTAGGTCCAATTTCTCCAGCTCTGAGGAGAGAAGATGTTAAAAGAGTTATGCAAGAGTATAAGTCAGAGAGATTCAGTGTGCTACTGCCAGATTTGAAAATGTAAGGGGCTGCAAGTCAAGAGATATGGGAAGTCTCAAGAAGTTAAGAATGACCCTCTGCCAAATGTTACTTCCCTGATCAAAGGAAGGAAGACCTTAAAACTGCAACCACATGGAATTGAATTCTACCAAAAACCTGAAAAAGCCTGTATGTAGATTCTCCCCTAAAGTCTCCTTATGATGGTTCAGATTGGCTGACATTTTGAGTCCAGTTTTATGAGATCTTAAGTAGAGTACCCATTTGATCCCATTTGGACTTCCAACATACAGACCTAGGAAATAATAAATGGGTGTTATTTTAAGTTGCTAAATCTGTAGTAATTTGTTAGGACAATAGAAAACTAATATAGTTTATAACATAGTTTCATAAATAATTAAGTAATAGAAAATGTGCATTTTTAATTAGAGATAGTACATTAAACTGTAGGATTCATCTAGAAAACATAATTTTTCCTCTTGAATGACCCTAGATTTTACTTTATAGATGAGAAAAAAAATTGGACCTGAATTCACACATTAAATTATAAGTTTTACTTTAGTGCATTTAGGTTGAGTTATGTTTAATTGTATTTGCTCTAATTGATATTCTCATTGTATGTGAATAAAATAAATCAACCCCAAGGGAATCTCATGCTTCCTGTGCTACAGTGGTTAGTTAATATACAATGGTGAAGGTGATGCTAGTCTCCAGAAGATACAAATCATGTTTGTGGAAATTTTAGAATTTTAGAATTTTTTAATAACCAAAGCATACTTCCTCCAATGAAAACTCTGTCCATGAAATGTCCATCAAAGAGTTCCCGCCATTTAAATATTCCTTTTCTGGAATCAAAATGCTCAGGTGTTGTAAAAAATGTATATATTAAATAAAAGCATTTGTATAATGTTTGTAAAAGCAGGAGTATTTTAAGAATTATTATATTTGCTAGCACTATGCATAAAAAATAAATTGATTTTTGTGTGAAAAGTGGCCATATTGAAAGGTTTAAAAAATATGAAATTATCCCCTAAGTCAAAGGAAGAAATCTAGCAGCTGCCAGAGACACTGCTCAAAATAGAAAAGAGACAGACACATAAATTAGACTCAGAGACACAGAGAGAGACATAGAGAGAAAGAGACTCATTTTGATTTTTCTTCTGCCTTGTAATGTGGAAGGCACTGACCGAGTCCAGATGCGAGGTATCTACATGACAGCCTGGGAACTACTACCAGTGGGAAACGGCTTGTGATACCAAGCAGACCAAGTAAGGACAAGAAAGGATTTAAGAGAAAACAGGCCAAACTTGGAATAAATGTCAAGTCAGCTTTGGATAATTACTTTTAGGGAATCAGTGAATTCACATTTAATACAAAATATATCCTATAAGAGTGATAGAGATATCTTTCCTGAGCAATAGTATATATTCACATATGATTGCTACATATAGCTTTATAGTTTCTGAAACTTGCTTTATTATAATTATTTAAATTGTTAAAGTTAAACATTGTCATAGAATTTTAGAGACAGTGTTTTGGAGATCATCCAATTCTCCATTTTACAGATGAGAATAGGTGTTAATGAGATATCTATAAAATGTTCTGGGTTTTATTTCTATTTTGATTTTTTTTGAGAGAGAGAGGAAAAGAGAGAAAGAGAGAAAGCAGGTGCATTACTTGCAGGTGTGACGTATCCTCATTGCTGGTACGGATCATGTAGTGTCAAGTAGTTCTAGAAGGCAGCAACTTTTCTCAGTGGTTTTTCTGCACTAGAGGCAGAAGCTCTTTTGTCTACACAAGTTTGGAGAGTCATCTATAGAAGCTCAGCCCAAGAGTCTCATTCTTCAGCCCTCCTAATAATGCTTTGAGCCATGTACACCTCAAAAAATTTATTCATGCTTCAAACTACACATATGTTGCCTATAAACCAAGAATGTTCATTACTAAATAAATAGAATCTGGAAATCATTCCCTGTAGCAGACCTCAAAAAATAGGGATTCTAGTACATTATTTCTCCTGGTTTGTTTGAAGGGTATGAAAATCCATAAACTCTAGAAAAAGGAGGTCCAGCACACTCAGTGCAAAAGTACTTAATTTAATTCTTGTGATTTCCTACCAAAGGATATTGGAGACAAAGTATGCTGGATCGCATTGCTGGTACAATTGAGTTAAGGAATGTAAGAACTGTTGAATGGACTGCTTGCTTGTAACTATATTGGAGAATTTAAAGAAAAGATATTAGTCTCAGTGTGTTTATTGCCAGCTCAGTTTGGAATCAGAAAACCATGGAATTTTTAATATTATTCTAAAAGATTGTTATTCTTGCTGCAACGGAGTTTGTATACCTGAAATTCAAGTACAGCTCAAATTCATGTGACGTGCTGAAATTAGGTTTGTGATGCTTTAATACTATGTCAGCTTATCTAAGAAAGGACTAATGCTTACAAAATCATCTTCATAACACACATCCAGTTTAAAATTATTCAAAACAGAATTTTGCAAGAGATTTGGAAGACAGAAGTGAGTAATGGTAGCTATTACTCTCTGCAGGCCGTCATGAATAGAGGTGAGGGGAGAAGGATAAAGATGCACAACTTCCAGTGGGTTGCCATTTGTCCTCAATCCGCAACACTCTATGTCTGATTCTCCATCTTTACTACTGTCCCTGCTGGCCAGCGGTAACTCTGCTGTAAGACTCCAGGCGATAAGCACAAGTACTTCAGATCCATCAGTTCCTAGAAGTTCCTCTGTGACACACCAGGCAACAGGAGGGCTGGTGAGTGAGTTCCCTTCATTTTTTATCTTCCCTTGTAGAACCTACCCCAGTTTCTTCCACATTAGTGCAAGATATCATTCCTATAAAAAATTGTTATTTTATAATACTATACTGCTTTTGCACATCTCCCATTTATATTGGCAAAACTCTAGGGAGTATGCATAGGAGTGGATTCTGTGGATGCTACACAAAATAAGAGCAGGTTGGGTGCAATATGAGTGCTCTTAAAAATAAATTTCAATGTATGTCCTAGCTTGATGGATGGAAAATGGTTCAAGTTGTTTGCTTGCTTGGTTGATTAAATCATAAACTCAGCTTTGATCTACATTGGACTAAAGGAAAATACCAGACAATCCATTAACCTGTCATTAATTATGTCCATCACAGGGTCAAAAGTTTCTCAGTTAATTATGACATAAATATTCTGAGTAGTGTCAATAACCTTGAAAAATACTACCACAACTCTCATAGCCAAGAGGAACTTAAGGATACCTTATGATTAACTATAAGGTAGTGTCTTTTATGAAATTCCAGAACAGGAAAAAAATGCACTTGGAAAAACTAAAGAAATCTGAATAAATTGTGGATTTTAGTTAATAATAATGTATCAATATTGGTTCATTAGTTGTAAAAAATAGTACAATGCTAATGTAAGATAATAATAATGAGAGAAAGTTGGTGTGGAGTGTATGAGGACCCTCTAATCTGTCTTTCCAGCTTTTCTCTAAATCTAAAACCATTCAAAACTAAAGTTAACAAAAGGACTATTCCACTTACTTTTCCTTGATGTCCTGTGATAACTGTGGGAGATTGCCATCTTAAAAGGAACCCTCTGATTTTAGTAAGAATGATGAGATCCAGGCTTACAAAGGCAAAGTCTCAGCCCCTAACTGCCAGAAGTAATGGGCATTGTCATAGACAACAAGGCCAATGCAATAATGAGAATCCTTTGACAAGCAGGGATCTTGAAAGTGACAAATTGCTCCTGGTATGCTTGACTTTGCGGACAACCCCCATGCGTCCACAAAATACAAACAATAACACAAACACAAAAACTTTAGTTCTGGTTAATAGATGTTAACCTAACAGATGTTAGTCTGCGTGATAGTTTTGGTATCTCACCAACATTCCCATGTTGATGTACCTAGAATCAGTTAATATAGCGAGAGTACCTTGAATGAGGCTTTTTGATATTCTTGTGGAAATACCGTAAAATATAAGTGAATAATGACACTGATAAATATGTTGAGTGATTGTTGAGAGTCTTGAAAAGTACTTTTAACTCTCATGGTTACTGCAATATCACCAAAATATCCTTTCTGGCCTTCCTCAAGGAGGTACACAACTATTTACCTGTTTCATTGCATATTAAAAAGCAATTGTCAACAAATCCAGTGATTATGGGGCAATTATTTTAGAAAATATGAATCCCTGGGTCACAGAGTGGGGACCTACAGGGTTCAGGTGGCAAATGGAGTTTGACCTGAGTCCATCCTGAGTGATTCCATTAACCCATTATGTGTTGGTAGCAGACTTTTAGAATTTGAATGAAGTCAAACACAGGGACCACTCTTGCCGTAGCTGATCCCATTGTCATCCCTACTGCCTCTGTCAGCAGCAGAAGCTAATGTGAATACTAAAAAGACATAATATCCAGGGTGGAAGGGAAGGGTAGGAATCAACCAGCCACTTGATTTTATTTCAATTTTATTTAATGTCTTCTATCATCTAGGAAACGATAATTTGTTTACATTAGAATAGATACTTATTCTGGGTATGTATTTCCCTTCCCCACTTGCTATGCTTTATTTGCAGTGCTAACCACAGCGTTATTAACAGTTCATTCTAAGGTGCTTCATTTCTTACAGAATTGCTTCGGAGCAAGTAAGTCATTTTATAGCAAAAGATATAGCCTGTCATTGATAAACAGCTGATTACACAGAAAGATGTAATAACTTATTTAGGATTCAGTTATGGTACCAACTAGGAGACCAAAGCTTATGAGTATGAATTTATCTCCTATTGTTGGAGACCTGCATTCTGATTCACTGAAGAGAATATGATGCTGTTTCTTTTGTAGTTAGAGGAATCAATAGGTGGAAACGGGAGAGATCTGTCTGGTCATTGTGTCTAATTATCTATTTTAGCTTTTTGATTCTTGTATTGCAACAAGAAAGCATGAAAAGAGTTACATTGAACAAGGATTTGAAAGTGACACTTGACAGTATAGTCAATTGAACTCTAGACCAATAAGACTGAAGAGTAAGATAAGTGATGACTGGCATAATTAAAGTGGATTATCAAGAGAAAATAAAGTTGCTACTGTGTGATGGGGATAGGGAAGTGAGCACATGCAACCTAAAGAGCTCTCTTAGGATGTCTCCCAGTATTTCTGTATGTTTTATGGTAAACTATAGTACAAAATCTAAGCAATCTAATACAGGAAAAAACAACAGGTGTGAAACACTTCAAAAAAGATATGGGTCTCTTACTAGCAGAGGTGTGAGCTTTAAAAATACTGTCAGCATGAAGAAGGTTTTTGGGGTTATAACACCATTATTATGTTGACTGTTTCACAAGTGAATGTGTGTGTGTGACTTATGAAAGTGTACGGTAGCAACATAGACAGTTTACTCTGTGTCACTGAAGCTATTTTAAAATGAAATTTATAACTTCATGACTCAATTTCTGTTAAAGAAATTGGATTATTTAAAGATGTTTGTACAAATAAAGTTCCGGGGTGCCTGGGTGGTTCAGTCAATTAAGCATCCAATTTCAGGTCAGGTCATGATCTTGCAGTTCGTGAATTCAAGCCCTACATGTGGCTCTGTGCTGACAGGTCAGAGCCTGAAGCCTGCTTCGGATTCTGTGTCTCTTTCTCTCTCTGCCCCTCCCCCTCTCACACTCTGTCTCTCTCTCTCAAAAATAAATAAACATTAAAAATAATTCCATGTCCAGATGGCTTCACTGGTCAATTCTACCAAACTTTTAAATAAATAATAGAATTCAGTACAATTCTACACAAAAATTTTCCATAAAATTAAAAGGGAGAAAATACTTTCCCTCTTAATGAGGTCCATTTACCCTTTTTAACAAATCTAAAGAAATAACAAAAATAATCCTATATGAATATAGATGCAAAATTCACATAATTTTTAAAAATCATATCCAACCATATGTAAGAATAGGTAATGGGGATTAAGGAGGGCACTTGTGATGAGCACTGTGTGTTGTAGGTAAACACTGAATTACTAAATTATACACCTGAAGCTAACATTACACTGTATATTAACTAAATAGAATTTAAATAAAAACTTGAAAAGCAATTAACAAGCAAAATAAAATTCATTTATTAAAAGCATATCGTGATGAGGGAAGATTTACCCCAGGAATGAGAGTTCTTTTGACATTTAAAAATTAAGCAGTGTATGGGGCACCTGGGTGGCTCAGTTAGTTAAGCGTCTGACTTTGGCTCTGGTCAGGATCATGCATTCAGTGTGCTTGAGCTGCCTGGTGGATTCTGTGCTGACAGCTGGAGCCTGGAGCCTGCAGCCTGCTCTGCTCCTTCCCCGCTTGTACTCTGTCTCTCTCTCTCAAAAATAAATAAACATTAAAAATTAAAAAATAATAAAAATCAATCAGTGTAATCCATCACATTGACAAACTAAAGAAGAAAAATAATGTGATTATGTATATAGATGCAGAAGAGGTGTTTGACAAAAACTAACATTAAATCCTAATGAAAATTCCCAGTGAATAGAATCCCTCAGCCTGATAAAGAGAATTTGCAAAAATCATAGCTCTTATAATACTCAGTGGTGATAGTTTTAATCTCTCTTCTTAAACTCAGGGCTGAGGTGAGGATATTAGCTCTCACCACTTCTAGTCAACATCGCAGTAAAGGTATAAGGAAAAATAATAATTCAGATTCATAAGAAATTATTAATCTCTCTTTAGTCACAATGTTTTTGTTCTCACATGACCTGATAGTTAAATAAAATACTTTTGAATCTACAAAATATCCATTTTAAATAATAAAGGAGTTTAGCTTGTTTACAGACTAATAGACCCATAAATAATATCAATTACATGTACATGTGTATATGAATGAAATAATATGATATTAATTTTTTTAAAACATTCCATTTAATAAATGCAAATTCTTTTACTTGTTCTATCCTCCAATCTCCGTGTAGTAAAAATTAAAGAGAACAAGTAAGTTTATAAATTTTATATTAAAGTTTACACGGTCAGGGAGAAATAGAAAGCAAGAAAGGGAAGACTACTTGAATGACCTCTGCTGATGGATTAGAGTCAGCCATATAAGTGTAAATTCACATCATTTTAGTATGCATCCTTATGAATGGATAGAGAAATCAATACTGAGCTGTGGGTATAGATAGGATAGTAAATATACATATATTTTCTGGGTGTGTCTGCTCAGAGGACTTAGAGACAGCAGCCTCTGACGTCAGCAAGCGTGCTGTCACCTGGATCATTGTTTCTAAATGCAGTTCTCTAACAAATAGAACTGAGGTCTCTTGGAGAAATGGATAATTTAAGAGCTGAGGCAGGGTCATACAAGATGAGGCTAGAACATCTTCTAAAACCAGAAAGTCAGAGAATGCAAAAAAATAATTAAGACATTATTCACAAGGACACAGGAGCCAACTATATATTGTGACCTCCCAAAGGCCAAACCTGTAACAAAATAAATGGCAGTAGTATTGGATTATAATCCAAAGAAAAAGCGAGTATCTGATAGTCTATGCTGACATAACAAGTGATTAAATGACAGGATGGATGAATAAATGGGGCGGAGGGAAGCAGAGAAGATGCAATTAGTTTGACTTACACAACATAGCACTGGGCTTTTATATAAATTAAGTGTGCACACACACACACACAATTATGAATGCTTATACTTGAGTGTCGTATACATATAAGTATATATATAACCATTATGTACATTCACAAATTTTTACATTATATCCACACAATATAATATGTACACATGATGTTATATATATACATATATAACTTATACATATATAAACTCATAATAAAGTAAATATAAATGGATATAGAAAGGGGAGGATTGCTGTTAGGGACTAAGAAGGAAGGGGAAGAATAAATCAACAGAATGCCTTGAAAAATAGTATAATAATGTGTCATAAACTGAGAAATATATATCAAAAATAATGATAAAAATAGAGTAAATTGGTATAAGAAAAAAGTAGTCCCTGATCACTAAATAATTACCAATATTATCAGCTATCTTATTTGATGATTAGTATAATTCTATACATAATAAAAGGTAAATTATAATGGTTCCTCCAGAAGTTAAAATATTCATATCTATTAAATTTAGAATCTAGGCAATTAGGGCAGAAAAAAGAGAGAAAGATTCATTAAAGTACTCACGCAAGACACCTAATACATACGTTTATCTCACTGAATTCTCATAGTACCATGGAAGTAGGTAATATACTCTTATTTTGATATAGAGGAAATGGAGGTTCGGTGAAGTATAATTTGTCCAAGGTCAGACAACTAGTGTGTGGAAGAACAAACACAGCAACCTATGTCTATCTGACTTTTAAGTCCCCCTTTCCATGGAACTATATTTACTTTCTCTAAATTGACCCTTATGAAAACATTTTTTTTTCTTGAGTCCCAGGTGAGTTTATATAGTATGCAAAATGCTCAAAAACAAAATTCTGACATATCAACTCTAAGTAGGAGTAGCTACTTACAGTTTTAGAAGTGAGGGTTGGAATTTTATGTTCAAGCGATTGTGACTCTTCCTTTCCTACGTATTCTGTCAAAACTGAACTAGAGTATCTACAACTGCACAGGCACTACTAGGTGACATGGCTACTGTTTTTGCTACCCACTGGTTTTTAGATTAGAGATATTGACAATAGTGTCCTCGGAGAGCTTTTATGTAACCCTTGTTTTCATTTATCAGAAAATAAAACACTCCTTTTTTATTGCTATCAATTTTACTGCTTATTCTATGCCATGTTCTATTAAGTTCAAATGCTATAAATAGCCACAAGCATTTGTGAAATGCTATTATAAAAATATTTAGAACAGTTCCATTTTTAATGATCTGGAAATATTTGAATCTAGATTTGAAAGAAATTTTTATTTAATGAGAGATATTCACATATATTTGTGTTTATTTTACAGGAAAAGGAGTGAGACATTCTTTTACTCAGATTTCTTATAAATATTTGACACAAAATTGTTCTTAATGAGCATTTCTTGTCTTAAAAGTCAGTACAGCATGTCTTATCTAAAATCTTATCTCAAATCTTTACTGAGAAGTAATCAAAAATTATAAAGATAATTAAAATCATAATGTGTATATGTAGAAAGTAAGAGTAATTATTCATTCTTATAAAGAAAATATAAGGATTAAGTTGATAATAAGCAGACTGGTTAAATGTGTGTTACTGGAAATAGACATGCTTTTTTTTGGACATGCTTTTCTGTAGTGAGAAGTTTCAATTATAACAGGATCTTTAAAAGCAGAGAAAGGCATTAGCAATAAGGAAATAAGGATTTTGTAATCTGTTATTTTTTAAAGACCTCTGAGATGTTATTAAATTATATACTTATTTCACAGTTAAAATTCAGTAGAGAAAAAAAATTAAATCCTCACATTCATTTCAGTGCTGTTTTATAAAACTGTTTTATATTAGAATCTGCATACCTGTGAGCTGTTTGAAGAAACCCATTTATTCTTGTAATTTATTAATTTTGAAAAGCTGTTTTGTAAAATTTGCTATGCTAGACCCTGAAGGTGCAATGGAAGACTATTCTATTTGCCTTAAAAGGCATGGGATTCTCAGGGAATAATAATAACAACAACTAAAAAAGCAATTATAGTGTATCTGATAGGCAATGATGTGTGAAATACACATTTACATCAGAAGAGGAGAGGGTTGTGTAATTCAGTATTCAAATATCAAGGAATGTTTTCTGGAGGAAGAAATTCTGACCTGTAGACTGAAGGTGATGAATAAAAGTATCATAGAGAAAGGGCAAAGACAGATGGGAAGTACTGGGAAGAATGATAAGGATGAGTGCTCCATACCAACTTAAAAGCTTAGACATGGTAACAGTGGGGATCATTGGAAGAACCCTAAGTAGTATAGAATGTTAGAAATGTCACATGCATGGCATATGCATGACTGCACAGAGAAGTAGGGAAGTTTTAGGGAAATACACTTTAGTAAAGGGGCTGGTGATATGTCTCAGGTGGTAGACTCAGCAGGGCACAGTAATGGAATTGCCTACGGAGAATGAGAAAACAAAAAAGGTGTGGGGATGATTTGAGCAGGGTTGGAGGTCATGTCTTGAAAGAAGAAAATTTATTTGGGGCTTCAGGGGTGTTGATGCCATGGTTAGTTAAAACAATACATCTTTTTAGTTTTAGTAAAACTAAAAGTTCACTTTTTATCACATTGAATTTGATTCGTTCTTTGAACATCAAGTGTTTATGTCCAGGAGAAACTTGATCTGGAACTCAAAAGAGAATTCTGGGAAGCAGATACAGATTTAGCACATCACAGTATATAAGTAATTTATTTCAAGGTGCTAGATGATATCTCTCATTGAATGTGAGTTTAGTGAGAATAGAAGAGTGTCAGAATTAAGTTCTGCAAACTTATAACATAGAGAAAGAGCAGTCTGGAATGGATATTTTGAACTATCAGACAGGCAAATGGAAAAATGAGGGGAGTACAGTGACATGGATTCAAAGGATGAAGATTCTTCCAAAAAGTGAGTAGTCCACAATGTCAGAAGCCATAGGGACAAGTATAAGATAAAAAGTGCAATGAATTTAGCTATTGAGTTGGTTGCTCATCAATGGATCAATCCATTCATTATTTGCTAATCTGAAGGCAAGGGTAAAAGAGAACTTTGGTAGTAGCAATTTTAGGTTAACCCCCAGTAATGAACTCTAAAGCAGAAACTACTGAATCGAATATTTTTCAAAGAATCAAAAATACTAATTTGCTTATCAAATCTTAGAACATAGGAGCTATGATTAAACCATCGATACTTTTTTTTAAATAGTTTGTTGTCAAATTGGTTTCCATACAACACCCAGAGCTCTTCCCCATAAGTGCCCTCCACCATCTCCACCACCTCTTTTCCCCCCTCCCCCTTCCCCTTCAACCCTCAGTTCATTTTCAGTATTCAATATTCTCTCAACTTTTGTGTGTCTCTCTCTCCCCAACTCTCTTTCCCTCTTCCCCTCCCCCTGGTCCTCCATTAGGTTTCACCTATGAGTGCAAACATATGGTTTCTGTCCTTCTCTGCCCGACTTATTTCGCTTAGCATGACACCCTCGAGGTCCATCCACTTTCCTACAAATGGCCAGATTTCATTCTTTCTCATTGCCATGTAGTACTCCATTGTGTATATATACCACATCTTCTTGATCCACTCATCAGGTGATGGACATTTAGGCTTTTTCCATGATTTGGCTATTGTTGACAGTACTGCTATGAACATTGGGGTACATGTGCTCCTATGCATCAGCATTTCTGTATCTCTTGGGTAAATCCCTAGCAGTGCTATTACTGGCTCATAGGGGAGTTCTATGGATAGTTTTTTGAGGAACATCCACACTGTTTTCCAGAGCGGCTGCACCAGTTTACATCCCCACCAACAGTGTAGGAGGGTGCCCGTCTCTCCACACCCTCGCCAGCATCTATAGTCTCTTGATTTGTTCATTTTAGCCACTCTGACTGGCGTGAGGTGGTATCTCAGTGTGGTTTTGATTTGTGTTTCACTGATGATGAGTTGAACCATCGATACTTTCAAAGAGTGTATTCTTAAAACAAATTTAAGCATGTGGTAAAGAAGGTTTTGCAGTAAGTAATGAACTCACATCCTATTTTCTAAACAAGTTAAACAGGCTAAAAATTGGACTTGTTTTATGAAGTACTTAAATGTTATTCTAAGATAGATATAAAAATTTACATAGGCTAAGCAGGGGGACTTTGGAAACTGTAGCTCTGTGTCTCACATTACTGAAGATAACAATCAAAGGTTGTATTGTAAGAAGCAGTTTTCTGTTTCTGGGACAGCATGGAGTAGCTTATATCGACTACATCAAGGAAAGATGAGAGCGATTATCATGTAGTTAGAGGTCTGTTAGGAATTTTTTTTTAATGATCTGATAGATCTTTCACAGTGTAGTAAGTACAGTGATTATCATTGTTTCAGACTTGGATTATTATGATACCAGATTTTAGTTGTAATATCCAGAAATTATTAGCTCTGTGTTAATACTTATTTTTCCCAGGTATCTAAATCTCAGTGTCTGCATTAGTAAAATGTAGCTCATGACAGTATCTGTCACATGGGGTTATGATGAGGATAACAGAAAATGATGTACAAATCAGTGCCTGGCATATTCTGGATCTTTAATAAATCCTTAATAAATATTTGCCTTATTGTTGTTATTGTTTTTAGTATAGTGAGTCACCATAAAAATCACATGAAATATTCTATCTTCAGTTCAGTAGCAGAGGGATGGTATCATGCTTGAGTAAACAAAATCGCTTGGTTGCAGTTTATTATCATCAGTATAATTTTTAAATTAAAGAAAGATTATTATACATTAAAATGATTACATATGTAATGTAATATATATTGCTGCCTCTCAGTCTCTCCAACATGAAGGAGCTAACATAAAACTAAAAGTAATTCAATTTATCTATTGCAGCCCACAGCCTTTGCCCAAGTTAGAAACAACTGGAGATTAGGAGTTCCGTCTCCCACAGTGCATTTGCTTCAACTTTATTTTTTAGGGTTGGCTTCCTGGAGCATGTTTATTAGAGTAAGAGGCTTTATTTATTTCTAAGATTATTTGTACAGTCATACATACCGATTCCATTTACTTAGGAGGATGAAACTCCTGGTGCATCAAATCCCGCAGGGATTTAAAGCCTATGGGGCAGAAGAAATTGCCCTCAATCAATTAACTTGTCTTCCTATCTTTTGTAATATGTTTAATATAACATTGACCCAAATTTCAGTAATATTACATTACAGGAAAATGAGAGGAAAGTCTATACTCATGTTATTATGGTCAGGACATATAAAGAGCTTGCAGTAAGAGTGTATATTTTTACTGTTTTATGTAACTTTAAGGTGCTTACAGGTTTTCTGTTTAAACTTTTAGTTGTCTTTCCTAGGCCAAACAAAATCCATTTTATTTTTAGTTTATGTTTTATAACTTTGTTTTGGAAATCATTACATATAAATTATTCATAACAAAACCCCATTGCTCAGTCTTTCCATAAAACTATCCATAAAATACTATAAATGCTATGGCTGTTCAAAACCATTTTAAGAGCAGAGATTTTATAAATACAAAGTGAGTAATGAAAGCCATTAGATAAATTTTGAAGGAGTTATGCAGTGGCAACATCTAGAATAAAATAAGCACCAACTGTAACAATGAGATATATACATATACATTAGCTGTTTATTGTTTTTTCTATTATTAGGCTCTGACTATAGAAATTACATTAATAAATTACATTGATTATAGTTCTTAAAATAATTGTATATATCTAACAAAACTTTATATAGGAATTAGAAAATATGTTTGAACACTTTGAATAAACTGTGGTCACATATGTCCTTTCCCTTTTTTTGAGTTTGTCAAAAACCAGAAGTTTTACTTGGAATCTTAAAAATACTTAGTGACAGAAGACTTTCAATTAGATCGTAAACAACAGAGTACTTGCTACATTCTGATCAAAAACTTATCTTTCATACACTTACATTTTTTCTTCGTACGCTTTTTATTTTCAAGTTTGTTTATTTATTTTGAGAGAGGGAGAGACGGCATGAGCAGGGGAGGGACAAAGAGAGAGAGGGAGAGAGAAAATCCCAAGTAGACTTTGCACTGTCAGTGCAGAGCCTGACTCAGGGCTCAATCTCACAAACCATGAGATCATGACCTGAACTGAGATCAAGAGTCGGACACCTACTGAGCCGCCATGTGCCCCTTTTCTTCATACTCCTCTTTTTCTTAATTTAAGAATATATACATATATGTATATATATATATACACACACACACACATAAAATATATAGTATTTATTCTTAAGTCTACCCTTACTTCTCATGTTCAATAATAAAAATGTATTTACTCAGGATAATTACTGATTGTCATTTCAAGATGCCTTGGAAGTGCATGCTATTTTTTTTTTTAAATTCTGTTATTTTACTTCTTTTCCTGTTGTGTATACCAATAGTATATTTTCATATTTGGAGTCCGTTATAAAATAAACTCATAAATTTGAATCCCCCTTTGCCAGGACTTTACTATCTTTCCTCATTCCAAGTCACCCAAACAGCCAGATTATTTGTACTTCTTTCTTTTTTTTTTAATGTTTATTATTTTTGAGAGAGAGAGAGAGAGCGAGTGAGAGAGTGAGGGATGGGCAGAGAGAGGGAGACAAGGACCCAAAGCAGGCTTAGTGCTGAGAGCAGAGAGCCCTTTATTCAGGGCTCGAACTCACGAATTGCGAGATCATGACCTGAGTAGAAGTCAGACGCATAACTGACTGAGCCATCCCAGTGCCCCTATCTGCACTTATGTCTTAAAGCTTTTGATATCTAGTTCACTGTAGATGTCTTTACTTCCTATGTCTTCTCCTCCAAAGATCTTATTCCCCAACCTACTGTAGCCTCCTACCCCAATCATTTAGCTCCTACTAATAAACTTGAGGTCTCACCAATCTCAATTCCAAATATCCCTGAGTCATTCTATTACCTTTTATCTTCTTGCCCCCTCTGTTAACCTAACTGCGACAATTTCACACCCACCAGAGCTACTGAGACCACCAGCTGTTCACTCTTCTAACTGCTTTTTCTCCCCACCACACATCTTCATCTCTCTTCATGCAGGAGAGATTTCATTGTCCATGCTTATAATCATTCCCTGATATATCTTTTAAATCTCCTTGTTCCTCACCCCCTCTATCCTTCAGATGACAAAATCACTAACCTTTGTTCCATTCAGCTCTCTGCCTATTCTGCCCTGGCTCAAGCGCACTACAGAAACACCTCAACTAAAATCTGCTTCCCCAATAGAAATTCTATACAGTTCTTTATTACACTTAATTTCTCACTATTCTCAATAACTTTGTCATATTCACAACTCTTATTATATCATGCACTCTTATGCCGGTTACTTTGGATGGATTCCCTTTTCTTATAGGCAGCCATACTCTCATTTGGTATACTACCTTCTATACCTTTAGCTCACTTTAGGATATGGCTCGAATAATTGTTCCAACTATCTTTTGTAATATGTGCACCCCTCTCTATCGTATGCACCCCTCTCTATCCATCAGCGTATAAACTTGCTATAACATCTCTCATTAAAAAAAACATGATTATACATTTGTCTGTAATTGTATCAGCATAACTTTGCAGGAAGTGTCATCAGAACAATTACCTATTCTTGTGATGTCTACTGAAAGAGATTTCAGTGATTCTTGAGACCACTACCCTTAGAAAGTAAGAAAATATGTTCTTTTTGAAGTCCCAAGTGACTTCCAAGTTGCCAAATCCATCGATCATTTCTAAGTGCTCATTTCTTTGACCTAGCAGAAGCATATGACAATGGATCATGTACTCCATTATGAAATACCTTACTTCCTTAGCTTCCATAACACCATGTTCAATTGGTTCCGTTGTAATTCAGTAGCTAATCTATCTCAGTTTTATTTACTGTCTTTCTGATATATTCATAACGGACTGCTATTATCTCTACCTATCTTATCATCAATTCTTATGGCTTGGTATACTGTCAAAGTGCTAACAACTCCCAAATCTGCACTTCTAGTCAGACTTTTACCCTGAAACCCAGACACATCTATACAACTCTCAAATTATCACCTCTTGTATGCCAACTTTTAAACTTAACATCTCCAAAACAAAGCTTCCACTCTTTCTACCAAAATCTACTCCTCTCCCTAGCTCTTCTGTCTCAATAAAGTCTTCTCTTTACTCAGTCTCAAAAGTCTTAAAGCTATTTATAGTTTATTTTTTGTATATATCCACATGGAAGAAATTGGTAAGTTCTGCTAAATTTATCTTCAAAATATACTGATAATCTTACCACTTTTCATAATATGCATTCCTAGCACTCTATTCTGAGACATCATCATCAAATCATGAATTCTAAAAGCTTCATGATTGTTTTCTCTGCTTTCATCCTTATCCTTGTAGTTTATTCTCCACGTTCTAGTCCAGATAATCCTCTTAATACTTAAATTAGATCAGATAATTCCTGTGCTCTAGCTATTTAAAAGGATTCCTATATGAATAGAGTAAAAGTCAAAATCAATAGAACAGGTTAGACAACCTATAGAATTTGATATTATCCACTACTATGACTTCATTACTTATTATCTCATTCTGACTCTCTTCTCCAGATATGTTAATCTGCTTCTGTTTCTTTAACATTCCAAGTATATTCTGCATCCTGGACTTTGAACATGCTAATTTTTTTCTCTTCCTGGAATGTGCTTCTTATAGCTATGTACATCTCTTATTCTCTGAACACTTTTACTTTCCTGCGTGTGTGTGTGTATGAATACATATAGTATACATATGGATGTGTGTAACTATTTTATAAGTATACTACTGTCACCAGAATATAGGACAGCTTTTAAGAATTTCTGGAACATAATATATATTTAATAAAATACATATGTGTTAAATGAACGAATAAATGGGAATTTTAATCCTGACACTCATTCTTTGGGATTGGGTATTTGTTTGGTTTTCCTGATTTTTAAGTAATTTTTTTTTTCAGAGAAGACCTATGATTTTGTTAGCAAAAATTCATACTTTGGCACAATCTATGAAGATCTCTATTGTGAATCAAATCTCTTGTCCATTGATATGGACAGGTCATCCTATGCTCTTATGAGGTGGAATTAACTTAAAACACACTCACATTTTTTTTTCTCCCCACTCAGGCTGAGATAGTTAATGGGGGCGGGTAACATTTTTTTTTGTTTCAAAAACAAAGTTTTTTTCTCTATCACTCCATTAAGGGCCTACTCCATATTTCTCCTTATGCACTTGATTTTGAAATTTGAGTAGGTCAAGATTCTAGTCTAAATTAGGTCTTACTACTGATCTAGATATTTGGGTGAATGTTATAAAAAATCAATCATTGCTGAATGAACTTACTGCTATACAATAAGTGACTTGCAAATTTATGATTATCATTTTCTTAACATTTTGACTGTTTATTCTAATAATTTATTTTAAAAATGAAATTTTCAATGACATGCAATTTTTTATTCTTTAAAAAATAATTCCAAATTTATAATTATATATGCTTGAACTTTTTGAGATACAATAATAATGTGTAGTTTCTGTTCTAGAGTAAAGAGGGGAAAAAAAAGCAAATGTAACTTCAAATTTAATTGAAAGTACAGTGGTGCTGACTGTGATCAAATCAAACATGATGTGTATTGTAGTATCACTTTAATTAATTTGAAAAGAATCCATTAATAGTGATACTGACCTGGCTTTCTATTTAAATAAAATAAAATTAAAAACATAGATATGAGATAAATTTCATACTTACATGGATCAAAGCTATAACTTCAAGAGCTTAAAACAAATTATTAATCATTTCCTAATTAATCATTAGGAAAATGATTTTATGACACATGGAACAGAAGACTTTCTAAACCAAGAGTTGAATAAAAACCCACAAAAATATGATAAAAATCAAAAGATGGAAAATTTGATCAGTTATCCATATCTACATAACAAAACAATTCAAATCACAATGTCTTTTTAAAAAAATGTTTATTGCTTCTGATTTTGTGGTTGTCTGATAGTTCAGCTGATCCGAGCCAGGCTTAATTGATCCTGACTAGATCAGGATGTGCCTGTGGTAAAATAGTGGGTGGTCCAGGAGCTGGCTGGTTCCTGTAGGCCTCATGCACATGTTAGTAGATACACTGATCATTGGTTGAAGAAACAAGGGTAACTGGGCAGCATGTTTCACCACGGAGTAGGGTAGACTGGGTTTGTCCACATTGTAGTGGTAGGTTCTAGAAGAATAAACTGTAGTGTGTGAGGCTTCTTCGGGCTTAGGTTCAAAACTGGCACATCATTCTTTCTAATGAGCTTTATTGGCCAAAATAAGTTAAAAGTGAACCCAAATACAAAACATGGGAGATAAACTGAACTTATGAATGGAGAAACTATGAGTTAGAGTGTGAGAGGTGTGGATTCCAAGAGAAAGGGCTGAGGTATTGGAACCATTTTTGCAAGCAATTTACTGCAGTAATATGTGCAACTTACTTGCATATAAAAGTTTAATATTCTTAATATACATGGAATCTCTGAAGTAAGAAAAAGAAATTAGATAATAAATTTAGAAAATTGTAAATACAATAGTAAAAAGAATAACAAGTATAGGTGAGCAGTAATCTGAAGGTGTTTTCAAATTTATTAGAAGTTGATGAAATGCAAATTAAAGAATAATATGTTTAAATTTGAAATGGGCAAAAACAAATAGTCAAACAAAAATAAAGTGACCATAAGGAAATGAAAACTGTGGGGATAGTATATACGCTATACTATATTAATGGGAATATATATGAATAAAAACTCTTTCAAAATAATTGGCACACTTATTAAAATGCAAAACGGGCTTATGTTTTGATCTTCGAATTCCATACACTTATTCTATAGAAATAAGTTATCTGATAGATTACTGTATAGTTACAATATGTTATTTTTTAAAGTTTATTTGTTTTTGAGACAGAGAATGTGAGCGGGGGAGGTCAGAGAGAGAGGGAGACACAGAATATGAAGCAGGCTCCAGGCTCTGAGCTGTCAGCACAGAACCTGATGTAGGGCTCAAACACATGAACTGTGAGATCATAACCTGAACCAAAGTTCAGGATGCTTAACCAACTGAGCCACCTAGGTGCCCCTTTAGTGTTTATTTTGAGAGAGAAAGAAAGAAAGAGAGCGAGCAAGCGAGCATGAGAGCTTAGGAGCAGGAGCAGGGAAGGGGCAGAGACAGAGGGAGACAGAAGCTGAAGCAGGTTCCAGGCCCTGAGCAGTCAGCACAGAGTCCAAAGCAGAGCTCAAACCCATAGACTGTAAGACCATGACCTGAGCTGAAATCAGATGCTTAACCGACTTTGCCACCCAGGTACCCATGATAATGATATTTTTGATGACAGATATTGCTGTTAAAATAGTTAATAGTTATTACTATTAAAGTAGATTGAATTTAAATATTTATCAAGATGAGAGGAATGGAAAAAAATAATGGTACTTCCACAAAATAAGAAAAGGAACTGTTTAAAAATAATAATAAGGATTAGAATATATGGAGATTTGATGAGCATAAAATTGGATATAAAGAATGGTGAGAAAAGTTATTCTTTTCAATACTTGACAACAAGCTCATTAATAATTAGAGAAAGGGAAAACATGTCTCCTACCTTACAGCATACACAAGAGTGAATCCCAAGTGAATTGTAGTTCTGAAAATGAAAAAAAAATAATTAAAAACGAATATTAGGAATAATGTAGGAATATATCTGGGTGGGAAAAGTTTTTTTTTTTTTTTTAACATTTGTTTAGTTTTAGGAGACAGAGACAGACAGATCATGAGCAAAGGAGCAGCAAAAAGAAAGAGACACACAGAATCAGAAGCAGGCTCCAGGCTCTGAGCTGTCAGCACAGAGCCCAACGCAGGGCTTGAACCCATGAACTATGGGATCATGAGCTGAGCCAAAGTCAGACGCTTAACCGACTGAGCCACCCGGGTGCCCCCTTGGGAAAAGTTTTTTAACGAGAATACAGAAAACTACCCATAGAGCAAAATATGGCAAAATTGAGCACAATATTAAGAACTCTAGTTCATCAAATAATATTAATATTAAAAAAGTATATAATGAGAATTTAAAAGTCACACAATGGGAGAATATTTGCATCCAAAGTGACAGAAAAATCTCATATCTAAAGAATATTTTTGAGAATCTCTACAAACAATAAGAGAAACACCAAAATAGAAAAATAGTTGAAAGCTTCAAACAAATGGGTAAAAAAATAAATATATATACAAGTGTTCTAATCACCATTATTCATTGAGACAATGCAACTTAAAAGCCTCCATGTGATACCAGACCTTTGCTACTCCTTAATCCCTATGAAAGGAAAGGAGAGGAAAGGAGAGGAGAAGAGAGGGGAGGGGAGGGGAGGGGGGTAGGGGACAGAGTGTTGGGTAGAATGTAAAACAAAAGTAGTCCTCATATACTCCTACATGGAGCATACATTAATCACTTTGTAAATCAGAAATGTCCTATTAACTTTAGAAATATATATACCTCCATAACTTAGTGATTCTGGATCTAGATATACAGTAACAAATGAATACAAATGCAACTAAGAAAATATTTCAGTAAGAAATAGGAGCATCATTCTAATATGCATGTATTAGAAACAACGCAGATTTTTATCACCATCAAAATGGTTAAAGAACACGTGGTGTCTTAGAATACTATACAGAATTAAAAATAATTGGGCAAAATATAATGGCAAAAAAAGCCATATGAAAAATGACACATTATATGAATATATTTTACAAGAAATAAGAGAAACTGCTTAATGATGCGAACTTACATGATAAAATAATGAGTGTAAGATTTAATAGATGGAGGCAGAGATGAGAGGAAAGAAAGAGACCAAGTTATGGAGCCAAGAAAGCCTTTATTGGGATCTGCGATTCCCGGGTGAGGTTCCGTGACTCTGGGAGTAGGGAGTCAGGGAAGTCGCACCTGGTACGGGAGGGGTGAGGTATTTTATGGGTGAAAGACTTCCGGTCAGGTCCTGGGAGGGCAGGTCACCAAATAAGGGCATTTCAGGGACATGGTGGGATGGGATAGGTTGCCTCCTCTGTCAGGGTGATGGGAAGCTGGGGCTTCATGATTGGCTGTTTTCAAACTGGTGCGAGACATTCAAGGTCTGCAGGTGAGGGAGTGGGGATTGTTGGTGCATGGTGTTTTTCTCCAACCCACAGCAAAATGGCCGCTCAGTCGCCATCTTAAGGTAACTCTTACAATGAGAAAAAAGAAAAAAACCCAATTACTACAAAAATTAAGATAGGCTGTATTTTTGCTAAGGAGATTGGTTACTGGGAGAAAATATGAGAGAGATTTTAAGGTTGTCATTGATCTTCTTTTGTTATGTGTTTACCCTGGTGTTTACTTTGTGCTAAGACAGATTTGCTCCTCTGTGGTCTACTCTTATGAATGTATACTATTTTTTACGTTATAAAGATTACAACATTTATCCTGATTTCTTATCCTCTGAAGATGTTCTATTGAGTAGTTAGACATTAATACTCTAGGATTAAAACAAATAATGTTATATTTATTCAATAATCAGTAAAATATTAGTACTTTATACTTTAAATATAACATCTTTGTTATTGTGGATTCTGTCTAATCAAACTCTGTGAAGAGGAATAAAGTCTCTTCCTGTTTTGAAGGCAGATATATTGAATGTTCTCATTTCTTAAAAGAGAAAAAATTGAGCCTTAGTTTCGTTTAGCAATTTGATTCAGAATTCACAGGGACTGGTCAATTTGAATGGCAAAAGAACAAAGATCTGTGCTCTACAGTCAGTTCTCTTACTAATATGCAAGGTCTCAATTATGTAAATATATCCAAATATATGACATCTTTCTCATGTTTGTGCTTTCTCAGCCTCTATAAAATCTTCCATTGCAGTTAACCTCTTCTTTCTTCCTGGAGATTTCAGTAACAAACCAGGTTGTATTAGGAAAAACAAGAGTAGACTTCAGAGATTTGGAACTATATATAAGTGCAAAATTGGCTTTGATGAATAAGAAAAAGGAAATACTGGCTGCTCTGGGAGCCTATATGAAAGTATTAGTTCTCTTGAAGGAATTATCTTGGGCAGAACACAAATTTGAATGGATGGATACATGCCCGAGCATGTAACTTGTCTAGATGTGTGTGTACATTTTTCCTCTCTGTAGGAAGAAATGTTGCAATTCTAGAAGAAAATTCAAAACTGTTATTTTCAATATGATGTATATTGAGAAGAATCACTAGAAATAAAGAATATAATATTCATGAATGTACAGCCTCCTAAAAGCATGGTACTGGCATAAAAACAGATATATAGACCAATGTAACAGAAATAAACCAAAGCATATAGAGTACATTAATTTTCAATATGTGCCGGAGTCCAGCTCCTGCAGGCCCAGGGTTCTCCCGAAGGATGACGGTGTAGGCCAAAGAGAGAGTGAGAGAGCCTTGCGTTTCATTCTGGTCAGCAGACAGGCCCCCCTGCCCATCTGGCAGGCATCTCCACCTTGTCTGATTCTCAAGCTTTATTTATAGCAAAAGGTACAAGAACCAGAAAGAACAGTAAATGATTTCTCATAGATAAGTTTTACAACTTTAGCCACAGGCACTCATGGTGTCACAGATATTTTTACAAAACCTCAGGTCTAGTCTCAAGGAAGCAACCTTTAACCAAGAGGCAAACAGCATTGTTTAGTAAAGGTCAGTTTTTTTATGCGTAAGGGTCATTAGGCTGTTTACAACTCTAAGTTCCCAGAAAAACAGGTTCTCAGGAGATATGCTTGCTCTCATAGTCCCAAATATGATTGATACATTTTATCGCAGTAGTGACTATCACAAAGGCATTCAGTCCCAGAAGGTATTCAGTTATCAGTTAATTGCTTAGGGGAAAATTATGTGTTGCATTAGGGTGTATCTAGTTTACTCATCTTTTCCCTGACCAGGTACAATCACATCTCAGGGACAGGGCAGGGGGACAGGCAGCTCCTGACCCTAATCAGCAAAGCATTTTGAGGTTTGGTGCCCTAGCAGAAATGAAAGTTTCAAGAGGGTAGACTTTGGGAGCTATGTGGGGGCAAGAGACCATGCAAACTTGCCATACCCTCACCAGGAATTTTCACTCTACTGGTAAGTTCAAATAGCTCCCAACAAATATGGGCACCAAGAATACACAGTGGGGAAAAGATAGTCTCTCCAGTGACTTTACAAAAACATTCCTCCTAGTTTTTTAACACAAGCTCTCCCCTCCGTGTCCTTAATTACCTGCACGTTACACATAGTTTAACTTTTCTTATAGTGATAATTACCAAGTTAGAGTTTTTCAAAGGTGTTCCTTCTTTTCATTATGCATAAGGTTATAACTTTAACTTCTTTGATTGACATGTAAGGATATTTATGACCTGGTCTCTATCTAGATCGTTCTTACCTCTCACAAATCTCATGTCTTAGCTCTGTAAATATTTTAGTCAAATTGAAATACCTGAGTTGCCAGAAATTTTCTGCAGTCACTTATTTCTTTGCCTGTTTGCACAAAATTTATCTTTTTTATCTATTTTTTAATTTAAATTCAGGTTAGTTAACATACAGTATAGTATGTTTCAGCTGAACCCAGTGGTTCATCATTTACGTAAATTGTCACCCATTTAGCCCATCCTCCTACCCCCCCCCCCC